>JAVQJS010083779.1:0-17107 GCA_036024795.1 Galaxias rostratus | reverse complement strand
CACACACACACATCCACACAATCTCTCTCTCACACAAACACACTCACACACAAACACACTGATGCACACACACACTCTCTCACACAAACACACACACGCACGCACACACACACCTACACTCACACACACACATCTCCTCTGGTAAAAGGTTTCATGGCTAATTAGCCTACCAGGACACTTGGACTAAGAGATCAGCTCAACAAAGGAGAAGTGCTGCATTAGTGCAGATTGTTTCACCATTGACCTGCAGGCAATCCCTGAACAGCATTACGAAACCTACCGTATCACCAGCGAGTGGTGTCGTTTATAAAATACACAGGAGGGAGAAGGGGAGATTTGTGAGACATGGAATATCATAAGACAAGAAAAAATATGAACAATGCATCTTTATTTTGTAAGAGCATTTAGGAGTGTACATTTCAAAGTCAAGGCAAAATATTGATGTATTTCTAGATTAACTTTATGGTTTGATGGCTTGATGGTTTAATCGTTATGAGCAATTTGAGTGTTTACAAATTTGCGATATCAGATGCAATGAATCATTATTACCGTCATCCGATTGGAGAAGTATGGTAGCTGTGTAGTGGTGCTCATTAATATAGGTACAGGGGCTGATGGGGGACTTTTTTGGTGAACCAATGAGATTGTAGACTCTGGAGATGCGTGTCACTGACACGCGGGATGCAATATGACACGGTTTCTATAAGTAACGGTCTTTCATTGAGTTTAGCTTATTTTTATTATCAGGATTTTATTGTATCTTAATAATTTTTCAGTTTATTTTGTTATTGTTGTTTTTATTGACAGTACACTATTACTCTGTTCTGAAAGGTGCTATATAAATTATTAGACTTTCTCTTCTCATTCATGTTTGTTTTAATTAAGTAATTCATTAACAACCCCCCGCCCCCACGTGTGTGTCACAGACGCCGTGCAGCATCGACGATGTGTCCTCTCCGTTTCAATTGATCCGGTTTGTGATGGAACATACGGTATATATATTTTTCCTTCCTTACAGATTAAACTCTAGAATCTTACTTTTATTTCAGTACAGCTCAGTGGTAGGCAAGACCGTCTCCACCAGATATTTAACAGACTAATACAAACTACGAATGCAGTGCACTGAAAACGATAACGCTCCTATTTGAGAAGTAGTATAAAATATACATTTATAACATGCAACTCATAATGTTAGGCAATTTCATAAGAGAAGTGAGAACAATAAGGTTCAAATTGAAGACCTGCCCAAATATGAAAATAAAAATGGTCAACCCCCCCGCCCCCCCCCCCCACAAAAAAAAAGATAAACCAAAAAAATACCATTTTAAAAATATACTTTTCCTTTGTAATAAATACAAATATCAACATTTATGGTGTAGCACCTTTCAAGTAGCATCAACAATTTTCAACCGGTGTTAAAGCGGTGTATGAACTCATTTCAAATTCAACGCAGCGCAACTCCACTCAGCGTGATGTAATTCCTAATTTTACTAATAACTCAACGTGTACGATGCTGATTGCCTAATCGGCTCAAAACGCCACTGATTGCGAGAGAGAATTACGTCAATAGAAGCAAATCAACGCACGGTGATTATATGCGTTGGACTCAAATCCTAAAGCTGGTGACGTTGATGCAAATGCAAAGTGAAACCCGTGGGATCGGGATCGAAAAAAGCAAAAAGTCTCGTGGCATATTCAGTTCATATCGTTCCCAGTCTTGTAGAATCATCACTTCCCAAACGCCCGCCACAGGGATCATCACGGTATTTAGCACCGTATAGCACCCAGTTTGAACCATTTTACCCTGTAGAAAATACCGCGGAAACATTGGATATTGTGAACGTTGAAGTTTTCACCAACTGAAAAGCATACATCTCTACTTCCCGATGTGGCCGTCTCACAAAGTTTACATTGGATCGGGAGATTAGACCCGTTGATGTAGGTGATTGAAGTACACTGGTCAGTTCAAACAACACGTTTATAAACTTCTTAAGGCACTTTACAGATTCGAAACCATTAACTTTATTATCTCTACTATTTAAAAACGTGTATTTTGATGAAAGCGATCGACTTCCTTTAAACACACCATCTTCACCACCGTGTACTTCTACGTTGTCGAGTCCATGGTTAACGGATGTTACACCGCTGCCATGGCAACACTGATCAACAAAACATTTACACTGAGTGTTCGATACAGTCAAGTCGGAGCAGACCGTCCACATAAAAAACGCGAAAGTGTGAATAAACATACTTTGGCGAATAAGATGATCTTCAAAGCGAAATGCTTTACCTGAGAGGCGAAATCATGTTATACACAGTAATACTAAGCAGACTTCAGAAAGTGCTTGTTGTAAATTTTCATTAAAAAAAATAAAGGGTTTGTGGTTGTCATGCAAAGTCTTGTTCAATTTAACTGTTCAATGTGTCTGGTTGGAGAACTGGAGAACTGGAGAGCTGGCTACACACATGTTTGTTTTCTGTGCCGACACTCGTTTTCTGTTCTTTTTCTCTTCAGGCACTGTGCAGAACACCTTTTTTTTTGTTTTAAATGTGTCTAGGTCAAGTCACGGTGACCCCCCTGGGTCCTTAACTTGTCTCCAGTCACTTTAGGTTCCCCTGTCAGTCAGGGTAGCAGCAAAACAAACCAACCCCGGCCCAGCACCACTAAGCCTTCTGCAGTCCCGTCGGTCTCCATGAACGGACAGCAGAGTAAAGACCCGTTAGGTGAGGAAATCGAGGGAGATAAAACGGCTGAAACAGAGCGATGGAGAGAAACGCGGAGGGTGGGTGAGGGGGCGTGGTGTTCCCCAGTGAACCGCAGCGCTACAGACACGAGTCCCAATGGATCTGCAGGTCCGACCCGTCCAGGAAGTCGGCAGAGAACACACAAGGGGGCGTCGGGGGCGCCAGCGGGGCGGGGGAGGTTCCGTCACAACCCCCTCCTCCTCCCTCCTCCTTCTCCTCTTCCTCCCCCTGGCAGTGGCCCATGCCGAGGTCCAGCCAGTCCATGCTGTCCAGCTCCGGGCCCTGCTGGCCGCTGAACCCCCCCAGCTCCACGGTGTCCATGAGGGAGGGCGGGTGGCTCAGGAGGCTGGAGCTGCTCAGCAATTGGCCGTGGAGGTCGTCGATCAAAGCCAGCGGCACGCCAGGCTCCGCCCCTGGGAGGGGCTTACTCTCCAGGAAGTCCTCCAGGCGTCCGTTTCCCGCGGTTTCTTCTTCGGCGGTGGGTAGGGGTGAGGGCCGGGGGTTGTCCGGCTCCGGGGGAGTGAGGGGGGAGAGGTCCAGCTGCAGGGGGGAGGGAGGCGGCGAGGTTAAGGGGGTGTTCGGACGGAGGCGCGCCAGAGAGGGGTCTGGCGACGGTTTGAAAGAGGAGGAGATTTCTGGAACGACAAGAGTGAGGATGAGTGGACGAAAACAAACCCTCACGTCAACAACAACCACGTACCCGTTACTTCCTTCACTCGTTTAATAACACAACGTGCGCCACACACTAAGAGATGGACAGTCACACCCGGCGTTCCGTAGATATTGTATGGGATATTGCTCAGACACGGGGTGAGGTTGAGCTGCATTGCAAGACGCTCGGTCTAAATAAATAATGAAGGAACGTGCTGGTGGACGGAGGTCGACGAGGTTTTCTGAGTCGGTCAGGGTGGATGGAGGGTGAGGTTGAGGTGCGGTGTGTGTGTGTGTGTGTGTGTTATGAATCCGCCGAAGGTCAACTTAAATGGAGGCTGAGGTTGAGGTGCGGTGTGTGTGTGTTGTATATTAAATGGAGGTTGAGGTTGCAGGGACGTGTGTTTGGAGTCAGTCTGGACAAGCAGAGGTCAGTGGAAGGGGAGGTCGAGGGGCTGTGTGTGTTTTGACTCTAGTGCAGGTCAAAGTGGATAGAAGTTGAGGGAGAGGTCGCAGTGGTGTGTGTTGTGACACCAGTGAAGGTCCACTGAAACGGCGGTTGAGGTACACTGTGTGTTCTGAGTCCGTCAGTGAAGGTAAAGGTGGATCGACGTTGAAGTTGAGTTTGTTGTGTGTGTTCTGAGTCGGTCAGGCAAAGTAGTCCTAAATGTACGTTGAGGTTTACTGTGTGTGTGTGTGTCTGTTTGTGTGTGTGTGTGTGTGTGTGTGTGTGGGTGTGCTTTAAGTCGGTCAGGCAACGTCGACCCCAAACGTAAGTTGAGGTTGAGGTGCGCTGTGCGTGAAGCCTCACCGCCAGTCTGGAGGAGGATGTCAAACAGGTTGTCCATGTGCTGGGAGGAGGCATGCTCCTGAGGGAGAACGAGGAGATCATACAGTCATACCTCAACGCCGCTTCGATGCATCTCTGAGATTAACCATCAACTCATCTTCACCTCATCGTCTCCATGTTATAATACCACCAACATTACTCATTACATTACATTCCTTATTGAATATGAATTCAATTATTATTCATATTTTTACTTCTTATTTTTTACTTTACTTTACTTTTTATTTCTTTATTTATCTTACTGTCTCAGATGTGGGCTTTGAGTTGGAAACAACTTATCCTATATCTCTTATACTATAGTCAAATCTTTAAAGTTCAAATTGGTCACCGTGGTGACGGTTTACCGTCGGAGAGGGAGATGACAGCTCGTCATGGACCGAGGGGGCGGAGTCATCCTCGTCCAGGAAGAATGGCTGCAGACTGGGCGGAGCCGAGAAGGGCAGAGCCACGCCCTGCTGCGATTGGTCGGTAGACAGGTGAAGCTCAGCCGATTGGCCCTTTGAGTCACAAAAAAAAAAAAAGACAAACATTTAATGAACCTAAATTAGTAAGGTAACACAGATGAGTTGGGTAGTTGGTGGGAGGGGGTCTTTGTATCGGAGTTCAGAACATAAATCACGCTAATGGCGGACGTCGTTAACACTCGTTAGCGGAACAATGGCCCTAATTAGACTACCTTACCCCGCTGTACCATGAGGGAAAGGTTTTTATCAACGTCGGCGTCAGGGTCTCAAAACGTGTGTGCACATCATTAACTCGGACGATTACAGGACTCAACGAAGCCATAAAGACCAGTGGGCGTGTCTCTGTCTCCACGGTTTCCATGGTTTCCATGGAAGCGACATTCACTTCGCTGGGAGCTCTAGCACTAATTTCCAGCAAGTCGTGTTCATATTTCAGACGAGTGACACGTTTTTGGTTCTTTTTATTACTATACATTTTTTTTCTTTTTTTATTATTTCATTGCAATCAAGATTGTTTTCATGTACCTTTCTGATTGATTTTTTTTCCAAGCGTGACTTTGTCGTGTGATTCGATTGGCCGTCAAGACTTGACAGTTGTTGTGGCGACTGGCACAGCGGTTTGCCGGGAGTAGACTGCGTCCTCTGAGGAAACGGGGAATTGAAACAGGATAAGAAATAAAACAATAACACGGAAACTGGCAGGCTATTGAAAGTAACACGATCGTACCTGCAGCTTAATGTCATTGGTGGTTTGGCGAAGTGGCACCCCGCCTCTTGAACTCTCTGCTGTCTGATTGGTCAGTGTGATTAGGAAGTGGTTGCCGTTGCTGTCGGTAACCAAGGTGGGGGTGGAGCCCGTCCCCAGGAGGTCTAATGGGAAGGAGGGGGAGGGGCCTGACACCGGGTTGAGGAATACCTGAGATACCTGGAGAATCCGAGAAAACAGAGTTGGTTCTTTCCGCCAACCTTTTCCAGCTAAAGTCAAAACTAAATCATCTTTATTAAAACTAGTGGGTCACACAACTAAGAGCACGCTGTCCTTTGGCAGACATATCAAACAACCTAACATACAGACATCTATCTATCTCGCAAAGATGACGCTCCTAAAATGGAAGAAACATGAACCAGTCAACAGTGAATCAAGCCGACCAATGAAAACACTGATAAACTAGTTCTATATTTTGCTAGACACTAGGCCCAAATAAACTTCCATTATTATGTAACCTATAAAAATGCCAGTTAGTGAGTACAGCTTGGCGCCATCACACTGACTTGTTCAGACTGTGGCTTTGCTTGTTGTAACTGCATCGGCTGCTGATTCGTGGACTCCAGCTGGTGTAGCTGCTTCAAATGAAGCCCCTCCTGATTTGACTGACTTGGCTGTTGGTTTGGACGTTGTTGTTTGGACTGCTGCTGCTGCTGCTGTCGTTGTTGCTGTTGCTGTTGTTGTTGCTGTTGTTGTTGTTGTTGCACAAGGTGTTGTTGCTGCTTTATCAGTGTCTCCTGTAGCTGCTGCTCTTGTTGTTGGTACTGAGCTTGTTGTTGTTGTTGTTGTGGTAGTTGTTGTTGCGTGGTCTGCTGCTGTGGCAACAACAACAGCTGTGCCTGCTGCTGTTTGAGCTGCTGTTTGTAGGACTTCTTCTTCCTCTGCTGCGAGCGTTTCTGCAGGTTCTGGTGGTGGTGGTGGAGGTTCTGCAGGTTCTGCTGGTTCCGAAGGTGGTTCTGAAGGTTCTGCTGCTGGTTCTGCGCGTGGCGCTGTAGCAGCAGTTGCTGCAGCGCCTGATGCTGGGCCAGCTGCAGCTGGTTGATGTGTTGCTGCTGCTGTTGTTGCTGTTGTTGTTGTTGTTGTTGTTGTTGTTGCTGGGACTGGACGTTCCTCTGCCCCGGCTTGATCTGCAGGTGAACCCGAGTCTGCGGCCGCAGCGGCCCCGGTGGCCGGGGGTGGAAGCGCAGCGCGGCCTGAGTCTCCAGAGTGGCCAGCGCGGAACCGTCGTCGTACGCGTCCACCACTTCCTGTTTGATGGTCACCTTGACGACGTCCACGGGCAACGAGGTCAGGGGAAGAGGGGACGGCGGGCGGAGGGCGGAGGAGAACGGGCCAGCGTTGGGGTCATCCGGGGGCTCCTCTTTCACCTTGACCTCCTCCTCCTCCTCCTCCTCCTCCTCTTCCTCCCCTCCTCCTCCTCCTCTCTTCCCCTGCACCAGCTGGCCCCGCAGCATCTCCACGAGCTTCTGTTCCTGCCTCAGCATGCGGGTCAGCGCCTTGATCTGCTTGTCTTTCTCCTGCAGCATGCGGTCCTTGTCCACCGGGGGCGCTGCTGCGGCGGCAGCGGCCGGCGGCGGGGGGCCGAGGTGTGTCGGCAAGGCGGTCGGACCGGAGAAGTGGCAGGACGTCTGGGTTTCTTCTTTAATGGTGGCGCTGAAGGGGAGGTGCTGGGAAGGGGGTGAAGGGTGAAGAGGGGAGATCATCTGGAAAGTGGGAATGACAAGCGGATAAAATTCCAATTGAAAATGTATTCACTCTAGAACTTTCTAGAAAACGCCTCCCTCCCAAAAAAACAAACAAACGGTAAAAAGACAGAAAGGACGATGTTTATGAATGTTAAGGGAAACTACAAACCATATCGGCGAACGTGTCGTCGTGGCAACTGCTGTTGTCCGGGCTCGTGGCAGCTGGCGAGTGTTCCGAGAAGACGGGGGACACGGGAGGGGGGGAGCCGGCGGTGTCGAAGGTCATGACGCGGTGCAGAACCCTAGCAAACATCCCGTCGTCACCTGCAACACGGTCACCACGACGACAGCCGCCGCAAGGTGAGCAGGGATCGTGCGACCGTTTATACATCGAAGTGAGGACTCGACCGATTTGGATTTAAACACCGACACAATTCCAAAAACTATGCGGTTTTTCGAAACAAAATGTATGTGATTCACAAACTGATCCTGGAGCTACACAAACAGATCGGTTCAGAACCGATTCTCGCCGCTTGGGCTTCAAAGACTAAAGAGACCATAACGTTTACCTGAGAGACGGGCCGGCGAGGAGTTCTGGTGTGGCTGAACCTGGACCTGGTACTGTTGTTGTCGTTGATGATGTTTGGACGACGTGGCCCTGGTCTTAGAAGGGGCTCCCCCTGCACCGGCCCCTGGCACCAGGGCGCCCCCTACAGACGGAGCAGAGGCACTGCAGCCGTTCAGCTCCTGGTAGTTCTTCAGGCGATCCAGTAGGTCCGTCTTGGTGCCCGACACAGGGAGGCCTCGTAGCTTAAGCTCCGCCTTGAGCTCCGCGACCTTAAAGAGAGAGAGAGGAGAGGAGAGGAGAGGAAAGACACGGGAAGCAGAAAGGATGGAGGGAGAGCGGGTAGGACAAAAAGAGCAGGGAAGGGAGGAGGTGGGGGCAAGAGGGACGATTAAAAATAGAAAGAGAGAGAACAATTTAACGGGCGATAAAATTCTCCCTTAGTCAGCGTTGAGCAGCCGGGAACGCTGCTCGTTGTCGGAACGCTTTGTTCGATCCATCCGTGCACGAGTCAGGCCGTGCACGGTTTTAAGTTCCCCCGTCTCTGTGCCGAGACTTAGACAGCATGGGGGGGGGGGGGGGGTGATGGATGTGGGGGCTGAGCGGAGGCGACGGGGGGGGGGAGGGCGGTTACAGGACCCCGCCATTACTCGTCTCACAGACCAGTGATTGCATCTGCATGTCGTGGCCAATTAAGTTTTTTGTTTTGGTTCGGGGGACGGAAAGATGTTGCGAATTGGTTGAAACTGGGGCTTGCGTTCGTTTTTTTACCAGCGTCCGGGCAGATTTCTGGAGATGACGATGACGATGAATATCATAATGATGATGATGAGGATGATTCTGATTCAACATATTAACAATTTTTGTCACACGTTTTTGGAGTTCGTTTTGAATTCAACGTGACAGTTCGTGACATCACAGTTTAACCTCCGACCTCCCTGATGTTCCCCAGGGAGTCCGACGCTCTGACAGCCTACCTTCATCTCGTCCAGGTGGGCCGGTAGAGCGGCGGGTTTGGATCCTCCAATAGGGGTGGAGTTCTGCCGGCTCAGGGTGCCCTGATTGGACGGTGCGGCCGATGGGGCGGGAGCTGGTCGGGAAGGGGAGGGGCCAGAGGTGGTGTTGGTGCATGAGGAGGAGGAAGAGGAGGAGGGTGGGAGGGATGGCAGATCAGCCTGAGAAGGCCTGGTGAGAGAAAGACAAGAAGAATAAGATGTGGAAATCTTTCTTTTTTTCTTTCTTTCTTTGACAACACACACTAACAACTGCCTACGAACGGACACAGGCCACGGCATATGATACCTGTGACAGTGCATTTGAAGTCACAGATCTACACACTCAGACACATACAAAGGCCAAGCAATACACACACGTTTAAAGTCACAGGCATAGGCAGACACACACACGCACGCACGCGCGCGCGTACTTGGGCGGAGCGGGCAGGATGGTGTGGTAGTTGTGGTGCTGCTGCTGGTTGAGGATCTGGAGCTGCAGGAAGAGCTGCTGCTGCTGGAGGATCTTGGCGTAGGAGGAGTCCAGCTGGGCAGGCGGCTCCCTGTCTGCCTTCTGGTCTGGGGGAATGTACTGGTGGTACTTCAGTTTCCTCACCTGGAGCGCACAGACGGGGGAGTTAACACTACGACTCCTGAAATGGCACTATCGCAATCTGTGTGGTTCGGGGTGGGAGGTAGGAGGGGGTGGGGGGGGGGGTGTATTGGTGATACTTCAGTTTGCTCACCTGGAGCACAGAGACGGGAGGGTAACACTACGGCCCCTACGGAGGCACTAGAACAGTCTGTCTAGTCTGGAGTGGGAGGGAAGAGGATCTGTCTGTCTGTCTGTCTGTGTCTCTGCCTGCCTGCCTGTCTGCCTGCCTGCCTGCCTGTCTGTCTGTCTGTCTGTCTGTCTGTCTGTCTGTTACTTCCTTGTTGTTTTTTTCTCCTACTTGTCCATGAGTATTCTTAAGTCTTTGCTACTTATATTGTTATCCCAGCTCAAACAAACCATCTATCTCTGCTAGGACAACCTTCTCTCCTTCAACAGTGAAACAAGTGAGTACAATCTATTAACAAAGTAGTCATTCACAAAACAACCGAACTAAAATCCTCACACATTGGAGTCTTTTCTCGTCCAGCCTGCCTGTGTCGCTAAGTGTGTGTGTGTTTGCTGAGTTGCTGTTGCTAGGATGTGCAGGAGCGTTTCATGTTAGGGGTCCAGTATTGGCTGACTGTGTTTCTGTTTCCGTGGTTGCTGGCCAGCAAACACACACACACACGCACGCTAAAAACCACACACACACACACACACACACACACACACACACACACACACACACACACACTTGAATCAGCAACATACACATTCTGAAAGAATCAAAAGGTGAAACGCCACAATCCCACAATCACACACACACACGTGCGCGCGCACACACACACACACACACACAGATTTATGTCCTTTTAGTCTCCAGCAGTGCATCAACAGTCCGCCCTCAGGACTAGAAGCCAAGTATTAAGTTTCTCTATGAAACAAAAGGGCAGCCTCTATCGGCTGTCTAGCTGAATTATAATGTGGGTTATCCTCAGCCATTGTTAAAGTGGACACACCCCAGAGTCTGACAATAGTTCAAAATACATCTCCAGATCACGCCAGACCTTTTAGCAAAAAGACACACACATCCACCAAGAGGACCAGGGGGACTGTGGAGGAGGAGGGGGGGTTCCAGGGAACAGGTCAGTGAACACATTCTGTTGGCCTCAGTAAACAGGTCTGCATTATTCCCAGATTATACAGAACATTTGAAGAACTCTTTATTTATGCAATTGTTTGTGTGTGTGTGTGTGTGTGTGTGCGTACAAATGCTGATCCTCTCTTCTAAGTGAATAATGTTGGCGAGGGTACTTAGGGACGGACAGAAAGTAGGGTAAGTCGTAGTCCAGTCCTCCACTTCCCCTCCTCGAAAAAGCGCTATAATACAGCCTGCATTTATATATGTATATATATAAATACGCAGACAAAAACACTTACACACAACTGTGAAGGACAAGTCAAGCAATTGTAGACACACCGTAACAATTAACACCAACCAAAGTGTGAGCCGTGTCAGTGATGTGTTAGCCTGAGAAAATTCTACCTTCAATTTTATAGTAGAACATGTCTACACTTTACACCATAAATCAGCCAGTACCCTGCCAGAATATATTTACTATACCCACTGAATGTTGCTTAGTCAATGTGTTAAACAATGTCATAAACTTTGATCTTTTTTGTTCCCAAAGCAACCTGTAGGTGGCGCCAAATACTCAGAAACAGTGGTAATGCAAGGCTGAATGGACTCAAATTAAGAGAAAGGTTCTACCAAGAATGGATGTTAAGACAAGAATCTACAATAAAACACATTAACAAAACAAACTGCAATCAGTCACAAGTCATCTTTCAGTATAACAAATACATAAGAAAACTGGTTTTAATTAGATTTTTTAAAGTTAATTTACTACTACAAGATTTTAAAATAACATTTTCTACTGCTTCATGGTAGGCCTAATAGAGAAATGGAAACTGAACTTGAATAAGCAGTCTTTAATAGGTTTATCGTTTTGCAGTAAAGACCATTCAGCAACCTATTCTGGATATAAAGCTTTAGAGAATTACTTCAAAGCTACATGACATCTAACGACTGCAATCACAATCTATTACTGCTGGAAACAAAACACAAGATGGTGGAGAAGGAAATCTATTGGTTTTATTCAAAATGAGACGCTTTACAGATACAAAGTTTCCCCTGACATATGTACAAAATGAGTTAAAACAAAAATAAACACACAAGAACAAAAATTATCATTATAAATACAATATATTCTTTGAGTGGGGTAAAAAATAAATGTTTTTACAAATATGGATTTTTGAACGTGAATCTGCTCCATGGCAACATACACCAGCATATTGTCTTTTTTCAGGTCAGATACACTGGAAACCTGGGGCGTCAAACTGCTGTAGGACACCGCTATCCGTGATTGTCAAACTGGTCTCACAACAGGAATAAAGGTTGACCTGTAAGGCAAACATGACTTTTCCACCCACACAATGATAGCATGGACCCAATAGAACAGTGGGTCTATAGGCACAATGTTTAGTTTATAAAAACGTTTTTCATTCTGTATTGAAAGTTAAAATTTAAGTATGTGAAAAAGAATGCATACATACCCTGCAATATTCAAATGTCCAATGTGATTAAAAAATGTACACAGACATAATACAAAACATTAAACTTTTAACACATTTCATGCCCTAGGAGAATCCACAGGCAAAATCAATCCCTACATTTTCCTCAGGGTGTTTTCAAGGAGCCAGATTGTTCCTGAGATGTGGGCTACAGCTCTGGGTCTAAAGTTACTAAAGTAGTCCATGTACCAATGTCCAGCTCTGGAAGAACACATTCAGACTACAGCATCAAAATACTGCTTCAATATAGAAAAGGTTTTGAAGTCACGAAATAAAAGGCGGGTGAAAAATAAGTTCATATTTCCAACTGTTTGAGGGACATTCACTCATACTGTTGTCTCGCCTTGGTTACTGTTGCTTAGTCGCTGGTAGAAACGCCGCCAAGACTGGAGAGTTTTCCCTGACCAGATCCAGAACCCGGAGGTGATGCCGACGATCATGGTCATGAGGTATTTGATCATGAACACAGTGAAGTCTGGTGTCATAGGAGCGAAATTGTGAGCCGGGCATGGCACAGCAAACCGCTTACACGTCTGCATGTGCCAGGTTTTCTCCCACTGTGCACGGAAGGCCTGCTCGTAAAAATGACAGGCAATTACAATGGTGGCCGGTACTGTGTATAAAACACTAAACACTCCGATTCGGACCATAAGCTTTTCCAGCTTTTCCGTTTTGGTTCCATCATGTTTCATGATGGTTCTGATCCGGAACAGGGATACAAACCCGGCAAGGAGGAAAGAGGTTCCGATAAACAAGTAAACGAACAGAGGCGCCAAAACGAATCCACGTAGAGAATCCACACTGTAAATACCCACGTAACAGACACCTGTCAGAAGGTCTCCATCGACTTGGCCCATGGCCAGAATAGTGATGGTTTTAACGGCAGGGACAGCCCAGGCGGCCAGGTGGAAATACTGAGAATTGGCTTCAATGGCCTCATGCCCCCACTTCATACCCGCCGAGAGAAACCACGTGAGGGATAAAATTACCCACCAAATGGAACTCGCCATTCCGAAGAAATAGAGGATCATGAAGAGTATAGTGCAGCCTTCTTTCTTGGTGCCTTGCGCTACAGTCCTGTAACCATCATCTTTAAACTTATCAATGCACACCACTTTATCCTCAAGAAAAAACCCGGCC
This sequence comes from Galaxias rostratus, assembly GCA_036024795.1. Classification (NCBI taxonomy): domain Eukaryota; kingdom Metazoa; phylum Chordata; class Actinopteri; order Galaxiiformes; family Galaxiidae; genus Galaxias; species Galaxias rostratus. Next base: position 4,020 of record JAVQJS010083779.1, on the reverse strand, counting down.
GCGTATGCGATGGCCACCATAAAATAGCAACCGGAGAGGAAAATGATGGGTCTCTCTGGGTAACGGAACCGCCGCATGTCCACTAAATATGTAAGCACAGTAAACAAAGTGCTCACGCAGCATAAAATCGACCAAATACCGACCCAGAGATGCCCGAATTTTACCTCCTCTTCCCTGAAGTACATGAGTCCGTTGGGCTTGGTAGGCTCGCAGGGCGCGCCGCAGTCCTTCTCCCCCATGAAGTAATAGTTGAGATAGGAGGGCACCTCTAACTGCAGTGGGCACGAAAACTTCTGATTGTAGCTGGTTCGAACAATGTGAGGCTGAAGGGTGGCGAGTTCGGGAATATATGATGTTGGGTGGGACGTCGGTCTACCGGTCTCGGAGGTGTTCTGTCCCACACAGATTTCCCCCGCACCGTGAACGGGGAAATTCTCGCAGCGAAGCCTTTCAGGCCACTGGAACCCGAATTTATTCATCAGGGCTTCACAGCCCTGTCTGGCGCGCTCACACAGAGACCTGCACGGTGGGATTGCCTGCTCAAGCACCGTGCACACTGGCGCGTACATAGAGCAGAGAAAAAACTTCAGGTCAATTGAACACTGTACCTTCACGAGTGGGTAAAACTGGTGGACCTCAAGCCCAGCGTCCTCCTGGTTTGTGTGACCCAATAGGTTCGGCATAATGGTTTGATTGTAGGCGATGTCAGTGCAGAGAGGAATGGAAATAGGTTGGCAGAATCCATGTTCTGGTATAGAAATCCCCTTTTCTCCGTGGTACTGCGCTGAACACACGGGGAACAGCACAAACAAAAACCCCACCAGCACTCCACTGCCAGTTGTAATTGTACCCGAGTCACATTTCTTCGACTCCGTCGCCATAGTTGAAGAGGTGGGGAAGAAAGAACTTCCAAGAAAGTCCAAGTAAGACGGCCAAAATGATAGAATACTGTGGATATTTTTTCATTGACGGTTATATTTCATCTTAAACCATTCAAATTATCGATTTATGGTGATGAACGTATAATGTTCGCGTTATCTTTATCAAACCTTAACTGCTTGGACTATTACAGCCCATTAAAACCAGCGCGTGGTCGGCGTATTCTCATGACTCCTCGAAAGTCTTTGTGGCTGGTCTAAAGAAAGGCTGAATAGACTTGAGGAATTTAATTTTTTTGAACGTTTAGAGATGCGTTTCAAAAAAAGTGTCCAACAATCCCCTAATATTCCAAGCGCAATGTCGCATATTTTAGTTCAGATATTTCTTGGAATATAGATAGATTTCCAGTCTTCTTTCTTTGCTTTTAAGAGTCCACTTTGACTTGAAAAGTTAACGGAGACACAGTCAGGCTAAAGTGAGGACTTTAATGTGACGTCGGTTTCTAGTTGCCCCTCATTCACAGACCATAAACTATCTAAGGGCGGGGCGCCTGGAAACCATGATCGCTTGACCAATCGCATGGTTTGTTATCCTTTGGGTCGTTTTTCTGATTGGTTTTTTTTTGAGAGAGTTGGGGGATGGGGTCACGTATTGAGGGGCGTCTCAAAGACGTTCCTTGCAGTACTTTTTTGGAGTGGAATGCAAAGCATTTTGTACATTACTTGTAAATTGTTTGGTGTGTAATTGTATTCCTTTACGCTTTTTTTCTGTGTTTGTTACAGACCGAATTACACATTTATCAATTTAAAGTGGTGCGCTACACCTCATAGTCTATTCACTCGAAATGATCGTACCTGCAAATATACTCCAAACATTAGTCAGTTGCCGTTGTAGTTGTTGTTCTTTGTTTGGCTAAAACTGCAACAGATAATATACTGAATACAATTTAGTCTAGGGGAAGAGACAATTTAGTCTAAGACAATTAAGTCTGAAGGGAAGGTTTGGGCTAAGGGGTCCATATTAGTGAAGAACTAGGGTTTAGAGGGCTTTGGCTGGGGAGTCTAGCTAATTAGCAGAAGGTTAGGGCTGAGTAGTCTAGCTGATCAGAGGAGAGTTCGGGCTGAGGAGTCTAGCAGAGAGGAGGGTTAGGGCTGAGGAGTCTAGCCGATCAGAAGAGATTTCGGGCTGTGGAGTCCAACAGAGAGGAGGGTTAGGGCTGGGGAAACTATCTGATAAGAAGAGGGTTAGGGTTGAGGAGTCTAGCTCAAGAACACTGTTCATTAATTATCTCCTTCTCTCCCATAGGGCCCATTAGCACCCAGAATCTCTCTTTCATCCCAAACTTAGAATTCAGGGAATGTGTGTGTTTATCCGTGTGCAAGTCTCTTTTTGTGTGTTTGAAGGGGGGGGGGGGTAGGTGTTTTGGGGTGTGTGGTTGTATAGTGTGTGTTATTTAGTTCAGATTCTCTGTAGTTTACTCCATATTTTAATGGAAAGTACTTTGGTTACAAACATTTGTCTATATAAGTTAACTAATCCAATATGTTGTGTGTGTGTGTATATGTGTTCGTGCGCAAGTGGATGTGCATATGGGGGTACATATGTGTGTTTGTGTGTGTGTGAGTGTGAGTGTGTATGTGCACATGTTAGCATTTGTGTTTATGATGTGTGTGCCTGTTTATGTGATTAGTTGGTCTGATGAGCCATTTTTGTTTACTCAAATCATATGGGGACCTTGGCTTTAGCAACCTTTGAAACTGATCAACTGTTATCAATATTATTTAAGTCAGTGCTCCTCCGATTTGTGATCAATACTCCTTCTATTCACCATGGATGCTAGATGTGCCTCAGGAAAACCCACATTAAGACACTGCAGGAATAAGAGCCTTATGAATTGAAGCAACAAGAACCAGCAAATGACATATCCTGCTACAATAACCTAATCACATATTCATATTTACATTTATATTGTATATGCTTCCTCCATGTACAATTTCCAGTAGAGAGTCAACAGACACTGATCCCTTTGCCTAATTTAGAAAGAAAACCGCTAATAAAACATAAATATCTGGCCAGCTAAAATGAACTTCAATTACCAGACTTAGACTTTTTACATTTTATAAATGTTTTGTTGAAAACTTAAGGACACAATACATTAAATGAATCTCTAGTATCCCTGAGAGGGAATTAAATTGACAGACAGCAGTTACCACATGAAACAAACTAGATACAAATAGACAACATTTAACAGAGCAAAAAGATCCCATGGAAGTATTGAAAAGGCCAATGGCTGCAGGAACACATGGGTTTTTAAGTCTATTGGCCCTGCATCTTGGCAGATGATATCTGAGGCCTTTAAGGAAGCAACAGAAACTTCCTGGACAAGGGGTTGGTTAGAATCAGCCAGGATTGACTGACATTAGCGCATAAATACTAATCAAAGAGATGAGGATAAAGAAAGTTATTTCAACAGGTCAATGTTGTCATTAGTGGATGGGTTTTTAACTGACCCAGTCAAGACACTTTATCAATAAGGCTGTTTATTAAAACAGATCGACGGGGACTACCTCCATAGCTACTCCTACCAATTATGCTGGTTATTCAAGCATATCGACAGAGACTACTTCCATAGCCACTCCTACCAATGATGCTGGTTATTAAAACATATCGACTGAGACAGCGTCTGATTTCCCATGAGAGAGTGTGGGAGACTGTCACCAGTTACAGCCTTGCCTAATATGGACTTCCTAGTCTGGGTTTATAGCTGTGGGTGTGTACTTTGTATTCAACAACTCACCTTCTGTCTGAACTGCCCCGCTTTTTCTCTTTCTGTCTTTCAGTATATGTACACTAATGTGTGTATTTGTAAATAAATATACAGTATATATACATGCACAGTATGTAAATGGATGTAAAGCCCCAGTATTTCAATGAAAGTGTCCCTGTTGGCTCTCTTTGCTTTAGATGCTTCCTTTGGGTTGGCAGCATCTCTGGAAAGTGAATCAGGGTGCGTTGTTAACCTTTCAAGGTCTCACGGCAGGAAGATCAAACCAGCACACGTAAATCCACACACACACACACACACACACACACACACACACGCACACACACACACACACACGGACCCAGACATCTATCCAC
>JAVQJS010083776.1:0-20024 GCA_036024795.1 Galaxias rostratus | reverse complement strand
AGAGAGAGAGAGAGAGAGAGAGAGAGAGAGAGAGGATGTGCAAGTGGGAGAGAAACGGCTTTGGTACCCTGCTTTGAACACTTTTACACTTTCCAACAAGCTTTGTTTTTTAATTGGCTGAAATTAATCTTAGGGATGTAGATGCCTGATTTGCATTCATTAAAACCCAAGCAAAAGAAGTCATGCTTAATTCCAATCAAATTTGCTTAATTATGCATGGCGAGAGATTCCCAAATGAGCAGTGGATTTTTGTTTTTGTTTTTTTTTGTTTCCTATAGCAAATAACATGTAATGAAGCTGTCTTTTTGTGTTTTACTGAATGTTGAAGAGCACAAGCAGAGCACCTTGAACGCAGGCTGAAACAATATTACTGCTAAAGTAATTATAACAATCTGCATTTTTCATTGTTAATTGTGGATGTCAGCATCATTAATTTTAATTTACGGCGAGCAATAAAATTAAGAATACTTTGTGCTGATGTTTTAAATCATGCCTGTGAAGGGGACGCATAATGCAACTTAAATCTCAAGTAGATATTGATTGGAGTGCATGGTCTTTTCTATGAATCTTAAATAGGCAGATGCTGGGAATCTGCCTGAGACTTCACTTTTACTAGTTAACTCCAGGACCTGATAGCACCAGTGTAACACAATTAAAGAAGTGTCAGGACTCTGTTTCCCTCCCTCACTCCCTTTCGTCTCTGTCAATACAAATACAAACACACACACACACACACACACACACACACACACACACACACACACACACACACACACACACACACACACACACACACAAACAAACCGCTACGCTGTGCCACCATTTGACTCCCTGATGTTAGAACTGATTACCACATTTGTAAAAGACCTCTGAGCTATATATTCAAATGCGAGGAACTTCACAGTAGATAACCGTTATGGCAGTCGTCCGTGTACGGTGCCTACTGATTCACTTCAGGTGTAAAATCCAATGCAAAAGATGAGCCAACATTTCCAGATCAAACGAGATTAAAGCCGTGATGTGTCCTGTGTTTGTGAAGAGATAACAGTGGACTCCATCTTGAAACAGTACGCGTTGGATGAGGCCGTGTGCTATCGGAGAGCTATTCAAATAGAGGAGAGAGGAAATCAACATGAGTCCATGAATCCATTTAGAAATATATTTTTGGTTTTATACCAGGTCGGAATGTTCAATGCAAGTGGCACAAACGATCCAATAGCAAACAATCCCAGAAATTCCGTTTCACTCGCCTTTCGATCGGGCCATTTCCTCATCCTGTATCAAATGTAGATGTTGAACAATGGGCTGTTTGGCAGATGGAGGAGTCAAGGAGTTGGAGGTGTTCTACGTGCCGTGTGGGGGATGACACCGTGGCTTTCTGCTCCAATAGGTGATTGATAGCTTCGCTTGGAGGCCCTCATGTACCGGACACAACCTGCTGCTGCTGCCGGAGCTCTTACGGCATTCTAGTCTGAAAACAAAGGAAGAATCGAATGGATCTTTCTGGACACACAGAAAAAATCAATGAGTGACTATTTCCTGTTCCGTGGCATGTTAGTCCAACTGACTTGCTCGCTCCTCAAACGAACCTCGTCAACTCGGCGCCGGAATGGAAAGGTCTCCAGAGTTCAGTGGAAACTTCAAAGGGGGGCCTCTCCGAGACCCTGTTGCTCCGAGAATCCGCTTTCTCTGACTTTCACCACAAATTTGTTACTGGTTCGTTTAAAATCACGAGGGATATATTATTCACAGATTTTGACATTTGAAACTTTTTTCCTTCTTCATTGGAAATTCATTTTTAATCTGCTAGCCCAACACTGTCTTTTCTGTGGACAAAAAAAATAAAAAATAAACAACTATCTCCCCATAATTCTTATTGTGTGACCATAAACAGACCAAACGTGTGTGCTTAGGTACGGCACGTTGTACACAGCAATGTACACAAGCAGTCGAGCTTTCCACGTCTGTCCGTGTTTCTCCACGGATCCTCCTCCGGAGGACAGCACCTGCGGCGAGGTGCATTCCGCGCACCCGCACGGTGATTGTGCTTCCAGCACCGAGGGGGCTCGGCGCTGGCCGTTTCCATTGTTCCCCTCTCAGGTTGGCCGGGCGCCAGCGGAGCCGGTTCACTCCCGGCTCCGCTCTCCTCTTCCTGTCGGCTTTTCCTGGCCATGACTGAAACGAGTCGCTCTAATGCAACAATGATGGTGATTTCACTCTGCTTATCGGAGCGAGTAAGTGCTTAAGCAGCTGCTTGTACTTTGATCCAATTTGCTTCCTGAATGTGTGCTTCCTCATGCACAGTAAACAAGTCTGAGGACGCTGTCATTAGTTCAAAGCCAAAAGCAAATAGTTCACATGATTATTTGCTCTGATTGTTTTTGTTCCGTGCTGTACAATACCTCTGTTAACAGCGGGGACTTAATGTGAGTGACAGGGCTTTTCAATAGAGGGCACATTTCACATACCAATTTGTACTTTATGGCAGCGACAGTAATTCAATATTGGCAATAGGGCTCCAGTGACTGAATACAAAACCCATAAGTTGAATATGGCAACCTTTAACATTGCTGTGTGCTTGACTCCACCCCAAGGACGGGGAAAATGATCAGGGAGGGGGGAAATTGATAGCACTGATTTAAAAAACATCCTCGAAATGATCCCCGCGACCGGCAGGTAGTGCGAAGGTGGCGCACGTCTCGCCCCCCCCTTCCATCCCCGTAATCCCACCCTCCGGCACCCCCCGCCCCACCCCACCAGGTGAAGGAATCAAGTGGGATGATTCATTTGAGTGACTGAGGTGGTTGAGTTTGATGGATCGTCGCTAAAAGCATTGCGGCTAATCTCTCGGCTCCTCTGTTTTTAGGTTATTCACAGATCAGCGCCTTCTCCCGGCTAATCCCGGACCCGGACGCTGGCGTCGTCTGTGTACATGGTATTCATCACGCGCTGACAGGGCGAGTCCTTCAGACGACAAATAACCTTCGGTTGGATGAAGGCAGGCGAGGAGGTAGGTGTGCAGTTATTTTGGTTATACGTTTCGCAGTGGAGCGGGAGAGCTGCGCGGGGAGATGTATGGTGTCCTTGTTGGGCGCGGAGAGACGGACCCCTCTCAGTGTCCTGGCATAATCATTCTGAGCCTCAGCCATGCCTTCGACAACTCAATCAGACAGCCCTCTACCTGTAAAGTGGCTGGGTTGATTTGATTGCCATTTTTATTGGATCCCGGTCACATAAATCAAGCCAATGGGGACGGCTGTACAGACGTGACCACTCGTCATTCGCTAGTAGCCTTGGAAACATTGTTTCGGGGGCCGTGTGGCTGTCACCGGAGGTAAATCAGGGGTCTGAAGTTTCTCTGCTCCGACACAGAGCATGGAGTTAAATCATCTTGAAAATTGATGTCACTATGCTAAAGTGTTTTCACCCGTCCCCCGCACAGGGTCCTATCAACTGGTGACAATGTCAGCACTTTTACTCTTTTCTTAAAAAAAAAATAAAGGATTTTTCCACTTAGACCAGTTGACCTGCTTCAGTTGAAATGCTCTTCTTTTTTGGGAAGGTGGGGGGGGGGGGCGGGGGGGTGTATGGGGCAATGCTAAACCATGTGAATGTGTGATTTGTAGTAGTCCAAGGAAAATCTGAATACAGAGCTATTGCTGGTGTGGGCATGATAAGCCTTTTGAGAAGAGCGGCGTGATGCCACCCTGTAATTGGCCTAGTTACATGGGCACTGTATGTGGCGGTCAACAAAGACAGCATCTGCTCTTGGTTGAACCACGTTTACCCCTACTTGCTTACTTTGAAAACAGTCGCATGCCGTACGGTATATGCAAGTCAAGGTTTTCATCTTCCATGCAAGTGAGGGTGAGGTGTGAAAGACAGTTCCGTTAAATAGTTGTCGTGCAACTTTAAACATTTGATCGACGTCAACAACAAGGCCGTTTTTTCCGTGAAAAGTAACGGGAGATTGCTTTTCTAGCATGCTCTGCTTTGCCCTTTAGGATCAATTGAACTCAGCATAAATATAACTTGAGCTAGGAAACCAAACCAAAACAACCATTAAAGACACCTAGCGCCTATTGAGATGTCCCTCTTAGCCATGTGTCAAGGCAGGAGACCTTAGTGAGACACAGAGAGGAGAAAATTACCATCTAGGATACGTCCGAACCAGTAAGCTGGTAAACAAGCAGGCTGTTAGGAGCGGGGATGATTTGAATCAACAAGGGTGAACAGATATGGATACTCCACGCATTAGTGTTAATAGGAATAGATTATGGAGGGATTTCGTAGAGTGACCTTCAGTGCACTAATTGAAATAGTATTCGGAGTCAGCAGTGGAGTAATCAACTTAAACACAGAATCATAAATCATCATGAATAGCGCTGTCACAAGCAAGCCATTAGCCTCGCGTTTTTTTCCCCGGCAACCTCATGAAAATATCTGCCACACCGGTCTGTAGGTTAATAGGAACAGAAATGGCATTTAGAGTCTATTTGGATCAAACGTACTCTCAGCCTGAAAGTAGAACTTCGCTAATTTGCAGGTAATGTGAATTGATGTAGTTGGACGCAGAGATCCTTCAAAGTGAGCGTGGGGCTACGTGTCTGCGCCGAGTTATTTTGAAGGTGGCCTGCCCGCGTTGTGTTTCCGTTTGAAAAACACCGTGTGATGAAGTCGACTGCACTGTTTCAAAAATGCCTTTCAAAGGAGGGCCCGCGAGGCCGGTAGTTGCAGTAGCAGGGAGCTCACAGAGTGTCTCTGTGTGTTGTCAAGCGGAGGTTAGGTAATCGTGTTGGCTTAGGGTGACCTCTGTCCCTCGGGATAAATTATGACTGGCAATAAGGCAATAAATTGCAGGGGACCTGGGAACCTCAAAGCTTGCCTCAATAATATACAATAAGCTACCTCTGCCTCCATTATCCTAACAAAGCATCCAGGGATGTAGCAGTAGGGCTGAGCAGTAGAAACACACCATTTATCTCCTTTAACAATACTACTACATGCAAGAGCTATAGAGAGGCATCATCCATAGATAGCGACTGGGTTGACTTAACAAGGGTGCTAAAATAAATAATTTCATAATGGAAGTTGTTTAAACTTACGTACAAATGTACTTCATTGCGAGATTCCACAACTGAGCACATTCTGTTCTGTCTAACAGGTCCTAATCCGAACAAAGTAGTTTCATATTAGTGTCATTAACTCTTTTTTAATATGCTGCGGTTCACGCTAGTATTGATATGGGAAGCTTTGTCAAGTTTACAACATCTTTATTAATATCAACAAGTGCTCATGAAGTAAATAGCTTTTTAATTGCAAGCAAAGTGAACGAATTAGATACTAAACAGTCGTTTAGCGTCAATGAAACGTCTTTCACACAACAATACCCTGCAAACTTGTCAGAAACGCTGATAAGAGGGCCGATCCTGAACGCTTACTTGGCATTAATCAAATAGCAGGTCTAATTAAAAGCGTTTTAAACAAAGGTTTTTTTCAAAATGTTGCTCAGGTATGGCAATAATTTTTGATCAGCCAAGCCTGGAAGACAAATAATTGGAACTGCCAAAGCGGCCTGATGAGTGATGTCAGCATCTCCGAGTGACCTTCCCTCCGCTAATTAATTTTCATTCCGCGGAAAAAAAAGACCCTGTTGTTGCACACTATTAATTGAGTTCATGAAAAGATGCACCTGATTAATTTTTGTTGATAATACTTGTCATTCTGGCCACTGTTGGTAATCATTTTATGGATATTCATCTTCATGTTTTTCAAAGTTGATCCAAGTCACTGTTGGTTGAGATTAATCTGTCCGAAATGGAGCTGCCCTGGCCGAAATGTTGACAGATCCCAGTCAATCACACTTTGGAGTCATGATATCCATTTTCCTTAAATCAGCATGTTATTCACACACTAGTGTTCGCTAAATGTATTTACATATTATGTGTTTACTTAAACAATGTGCCTCACTAAAGCGATGTGCACATTCAGTGTTTTTCCTTTTGCCTTTTTATTTTTTAGGACTTGTTGTCGATTCATCAACACATTTTTCAATCAAATTTTTCACCTGGAAAAAGCTGCAATAGGGGGTGGCATTTTTAAGACTCAGCATAGTTCCACCAGTTCTCCATTTTGACTCGGGAGTCATGAAGCAGGAACCTCAAACAATGCATTTGTCAAGTATGTTTTACTTTGGAAAACGTTCTTCAAAGCCACTAAAGCCTGCTGTGGCATGATAACGTACAATTGTACACTGGCGTCGGAAAACCCATTCAGAATTAATAACGCCACGGCCGTTCTTGCTAATGAAAAAAGTGCCATTCATCCAACGAGGCTCACAGTCATCTTTGAAATGCAAGATGTCATTGAGCTGGTATAAATGCAGGCCTTAATGAACACATTGACAATTCTCCAGTATTGTCCTTGACAGCAGAAAATGATGTGAATAGCTTTGCTTGTCATTGTTCTGGAACAATATTAATAGATCTATAATTATATTGGGCAAATTGTTAGATTTCTTTTTCTTTTCTTCTCCCAGCATGGTATTTGATATGCTCAGCACAACGACGAGATGAATCAGGACTAATAAACAGGTCTCATAATTCTACTTCTAATTGGAGAATCGTTATCTCTTTTCCGGAGAGAGAAATGCCCACAGCTATAGCTTATAACAGTACTATTTCCAACCGGACATACAGGCCTTAATGAACTCTCCCGTGACTTCACAGTTCACACGTGTGTTTCACAACGGGGACAACACGCGGCCTTCAAACGGTACACAAAGGTACCAGTATCCATGCATTCAAAGCGCTTCGTAAGGTGACAGTGAAAGTGCCCTGAAAAGGTTTAGGTTTGGCAGCCATTCAAAACATCTCTGAACGAGGGGAGCTTTTAGTTTCTACTGCCATGCCATGTGAGGCTGTGTTCGCACGGGCGCCACAAAAGAGTGTCTGAGATACATTACCTTTGGAAGTGGATGAAAGCGTAACCCCTCACTTCAAACAATCTACATGGCTCCTATAAAGTATGCGCGCTTAAGTGTTGCCATTAGGGCCCAATACAAGAAAAGCAAAGAGAGGAAACGTAACGTGTCGAAATCTCCGGGTGCCATTTTCCCCTATCAGCGCTGCTGATGGAGTCATTAGGGAGCTCAAGCCTCGATGCTCTGGGGTCTCTCTCCAGTAAATGGTGCCATCGGCTGGGTGAGCAGCCTTCGCCAGGGCTCCATTGGCTCACCACACTTCACATTTAATAGGTTACAGTTGGAAAGATGGCTGACAAAGGAAAGTGTGCTACGGTAATCGCAGCTGATGTGAGCGCGCCGTCGAGTGCTGTTCACGACGAGAGAACTGCGCACCGAGCACACCTTTGCGGCTGTTGTTTGAGGGACTGTTTACGACGTGAATTAGTACACGGTCCAGTTTTTAAAAAAAAGTGTGCGTGACTTTGTACAGTGAAATAGAGATGTTTGACATTTCCCACCGGATGTGTGACTTTCATGCAACCACAGTCATCTATTGGTGACTCACGGGAAGGCGTCAATTGGACAGATTGTCGGAGGCAAAAGTGCTGAAACCGTCTAAATTATGAGCCCGAGGATCTGAGTTTTTTTTTTGCATATCTCACCTTCTCTGGCTTTTTGAAAGCGGGCAAGAGAGGTCAGTTCAATATGCATATGATTTGGGGTTACATTTAAAGTTTGGGTTTTAAGCTTCTTGATGAAAGACAGGCCTGAATAAATGTAATATTCTTTTTCTGGCTTTCGGTCATTTGCTGCCGACTTGAAAAGTTATCTTTGTTGGCTCTCCATCAGTACATTTCTGGCCCTAATAACGTCTTTATTTCTGAAGTATTCAAATATAAAATCATGGGGGGGGGAATGTAATTTAAAATTGGTTTATAAAAGAAAAAAGGTTTTACCGTGTTCAGGTAATACAAACTGTTTCACTACATACATACCATAAATTAAATGTGCAGGTGAATTAGTTTGACGCGCAAGTTGAAGTTTTGAATTTCCGCCCCATTTGAAAGAAACTTATCCGTCGAGCAAGCTAAACAAACGAGCGGGATGAGAGCGACGTGACAAAGAAAAGAACGCCATTGATCTGCGAACCTGTGCAAGGTGGGCGGTTGATGTCCCCCTCCTTTGGTGGATAGCATATGTCCACCGCAGCTGTGCCACCGTGAATAGGCGGTGATTGTGGACTAGCTCACGGAATTCCTGGGAGGCTGGCCAAGTGGAACTATGGTGAGCTGCCCTCGTTTCTTGATACAAGCATCTCTCCACATTCCACCTGGCTTACAGGTCTCTTTGTCTGCCCAATCCAGCTGCTCCATGTGACCACCCTGGCAGAGAACAACATTGGCCCTAATGTTGCGGACCACGTGTAGGAGAACAGGCTTGACGACAAAATAAAACCAAAGAGAATCGGTCTCGTCTTCGACAATTTGAAGTGTCTCCTGCGAGGCCTTTAACTTTTGTGATGAGCGCTGATACATGTTAGAATGACGCGCACTCTGGCCCTGCTTGGGTGTACGCAAGTGTAGCTACCACCTGTCGTAAGAAATAAACAATAAACGTGGTGAGTGGTGAGTTTTTGGAAAATGGGGCCATTTGCAGTTTGTTGTGAGTTTTACAACCGCTTTAAAAACATACCTTAGATAAGGAATCACTGAGGGTCTGTCTTTCAGCACCACCCACCGGTAGGAGACCAAGAGAAACTGATTTTAGAAACACCCTACCTATGGCCGATTCATACCGCCGATCCGTTGTAGGTATTGACTATATCAGGGTAAGTTCGCATCGGCAAAAACGGTTTGTATATCTGGTGATATTGAAGAGGTTACTGTATAGCAATGGAGGTCCTGTCCCTTGCACCTGTAACTCTGACCACATTGTGATAACAAGTTCTATGAACATTATGTGAGCATCTTCTGTAAATGTGATTTCAGTGCAGACGGTAAAATGGAAATCGCCGCACTGAAGGGGCTGAGGTCCGATCGTAAACATAACAATGGGCTTTTACTGTGTGGGTCCGTCCTATCAGTGACCTCCATCCCTCAGGGAGCAAGGTTAGCAAAAGAGTAAGAGAATGGGATGGGGCTCCCAAACTAAAAACCTCAAAGCCCCCCCCCCCCCCCCCCTCTAATAAACAATACAATCACACAATCAAAGCCACGCCGCCATTGCCTCATTGTTTAATTTTCGGGGCCTATCTTAGATATCTCTACTGCCGTTCTTATCTTTGACCTTCAGCTTGTTGCTTAGTAGCGCCCCCCCTCCCACCCCCTCCTCTCTCTCTCCCTACCGCCCCACCATCCACAATGCGCTGCGACCTTCACAGGGGTGTCATTACTCCCTGACCCATTTGACGATCCCCTCATGTGGAATGTGCATATGCCGAATTGCTGCGGATCGGCACAGTATGGGGTGAGGTGAAGTACTTACAGAAATATGACTTGACACGCTTTATCAAATGGGGAAAGATGAAGACGAAACAGCTGCTGGTGCTGTCGTAAGCAATCTGGCCGTGATTGAATAAAAGTGTCAGGAAAAGGGCCGCTTGATGGTCTTTTGTTCTCCCCCATCCAGCTTGATGTTAGTTTGAGCTGTCAGGAGGGAATCACAGCTGGGTGATTTATCAATACTTGCAGTGACCTTGCAGCCACACTGTGTGTGTGTGTGTGTGTAGGTGTGTGTGTGTTTGTGAGAGAGAGCCAGAGAGAGAGAGAGAGAGAGAGAGAGAGAGAGAGAGAGAGAGAGGGGTAGAGTACATGTTAGAAAGACAGAAAGAGTGAGTTTGTGTGTGTGATAGTTACTGCTCCATAGACTAAAACGACAGATTAAAAATGTTTAGGGCGTTTTGTACAGATATCTGGCACACAGATTTGGTCTGACTAGGATATTAAAACTTCTCTTAGTCACTCTAAATTAGTTTTTCTGCCAACTTCAGAACATTCGCTTGTTTGGCACAGAATTTCATAATATCAATTCACTTTCTAAAGACATGTCAAAATATAGGAAAATAGCTTTGTCAACACTAAATATGTATTTTTGTCCAATACAAAAATAATTTCTTTAAAGTCTATGCAATTTTTCTCAGCAGAACTTTCTCCCAAATGAATTCGGATAGCCACATTTTACAGCAGTCATGGACTTGCTTTGTAGGAATTAAAGCAGATGTTAGATTGCTGTGTGTTAAAGTCATTACTGCCATGAACCCATCTGGGGTAGTCATTTTTATGCAAATGTAGAAGGGTCCACGTAAATAAAGTTCTAATTAATATCTATTGGTATATCTGGCGTGTTTGATGCTAAACAAAGAATGCTTTGTTTACTGACGAGCTGTTTATTTAAAAAAATATATCTGTCTGTAGACTGAAATGGATAATGTAACTAGGTACATAGTAAAACTTGTACTTTGCATGTAACATCATTTTCGGTTAAATAAAACAATTAAAACTGCATCCTTTTCTCCTTTTATTCATGGTGCATATTCATATTATGTTCACTAGCAGTGAGCTGTATCTCTTTTACAACACAGTGTTGGTTACAGGGGGAATAAAAATCGGAAGCTATAACCGCTGGTTGATTGGGAACTAGCGAAGAGCAAAGTTTCCCTGGGAACGTTATGCTACTTTATAGATCCCTTTGTTGTTTGGCAGCCAATGGAAGCTCCTTAATTTCCCCAGGTTGTTAACAGGGTGTGTAAAACATGTGGCTACAGATGAGGCCTTCGGAGGGAGCCTGTGATTGACACCTCTGCTGTACCACAGGAAGGTGCCCTGTCGTTTTACAGAATTGCATTCAAGTCCTTGCTTGATTGTTTGAACGATCATGCTATCTTTTATTTGTTAAGGGGTCCTTGGGTTACGTGGAGGACGCTTTTAAAGGAAATGTGTTGATATTATTGTTGTTTATTAACGTATATTACAGTTTTAACACAGATTTAGAACCTACGTCATCAGGCATTGGAATGAAAGCAGTCATCCTCATAAAATAATTTACAAAAAATGTTAAATATATAAAGAACGTTGAATGTTTTTCAAAGAAGTCTCATTCATGTGTTTTGTAATTCTTCACTAAAACCACCACTCAAACTGAAACACTTTTTACAAAGGCAAGAAATTATGTAATATAATTATTATCTCAATTTCAAATGTTTGTACTTTTGTAAGAACATGAGGATTTTAACATGTAAAATAAAAAGAACACAACCAAAGGAATCTTATAGGGAACTCGATCTGAAGACAAAGAGACAGCAGAATGAGAGATCTGCTGAATAGAGAGGCACTTTGTCAGATGATTAGAGGTGCTCTGTGGAGGAATCTGAGCTATGAACAGGAAGGTGGGGTTACCATGTTAGGGGGTCAGTCAGACAGTAATGAAAAACGTTCCTTAAGTTGGGTTTTTCGACCACGGCATGGACCAGTGAGGTTGCTTTCTACCCTTCGGGTGTGATACATGACTTCATGTTCCGCAGTACATTCAAAAGCAGTCCAATGATATGCAGTGGTTCTGAGAGAAGATGGCCAAGGAATTTATACATTTCAAAAAGAAAATTGGGATATAGGCCACGTCAAGCAAAGGTTTTGCTTACTATCGATACCATTGGGACCAGTCGAAAATATCCGCTTTTTTTTAGTGTCCCTGTATGAGTTAGTTCACTAGGTGGCAGTGGCAGTTTGTAAACCAACACAAGCTGTACGGTAACAACATAACTAGCTCTAGGGTTTTCTGCGTCCATGCAGTTGGATGCGAAAGTTATAGCAGAAGGGTCTTGATATATGTGCATTTGTTGGAAACCCGAGATTAATCTATTTACAGCTCTCTTATCTTCGAGCGAGATCTTGAAACTTTTAGCATAATTAATTTAGCACCCGTGCTGTCGCTATTCCATCCATCAGATCCGCCATCTACGAGATTAAATTATGTCTGTCTGCATTAAAGTTGTGACACTGTATCTGGGAGAGATTCATGCTTGCAGTTGCAACATTTTACATAACAAAATTAAAATGCGTTTACACCAATGGAAACTGGTGGGGCCGCTTAGCATTTAAAGCAGCCACCAGAGCAAGCTGATGCATTTTCAATCTTCCCTGGTCGGTGTTAACAACCACACAGCCGGTCTCGACAACACGCACGATATCGGACGACGCCGAACGAGGAGAGGAGGAAGAGCAGAGGAAAGGAAAGGCGGACCGAAGGACGCCGTTTACCAGGGCTTCTAATAAGTCTGTGGAGAAATGTCACACCTGCGATCACTGCGTGTGGTTGGATCCTGTCGGGGGCCAGGATTCGGCGGTGCAGCAGCAGCCTTCTCCTCTCAGCTGTGCCTCGGCATCTGTGCTTGGCCATCTCGCTGCTGAATAGCCGCCTGATTATTTCAAGTCTAAGGGAATATCCACACAAGGCTGACAATGCCTTTCTTCCATATGATTCTCCAGAGCTCGGACACCTGCTCCCCCATCGTTCAGTGAGATGTTTAGGGATGAACAGATTTCTGTTGTCAATTAATAGGCCCCATGAAAGTCAGGAAGGATTTGGCATAAGTTGTGCAGTGGAGACTGTCTGTATGTCTTTGATTGTAGAAAAAAAAAATCTCCTTTATAAAACCGTGGCATAAAAAATGAACAGATGCCACATTTTGTTAAACATAATTGAGGAAAGTAGATCAAATAATAATCCCCAAAAACTTTTTACATGACTATTTTATTATATATATTTACATATATACTTTATGTAATTTTATTTCTATCATTATTTTTTTTTTTTTTTTTTATCGGACCAAAACTCCTCTTGTGAGGTTTCACTCGGATTAATCTCCACGCATTCAAATCAAACAGATTACACCCAGGGCCATTTTAGAAGCGTGTCAAACAAATCGCTTCGACTGTTATTGACAGAAATGCGTCTGGTGTATCAGACTGGAGGAACTACCATGAACCAACGTCTCTTTGTTCAGTGCAATCTAGCTAAGAGGTGATTTGAGAACCCAGCGTCATGCTATTCCTACCAAGGCCCTGTAAAGTTTCATCTGTCAGACGTGTTCTTTCACTGTGGCTTTTCCCCCCAGCTCTCTCTAGAACAAGGAGCAGGTTGTGTGTCCAAGGGCACACCTGTAAGGTGCAGAGACCCCGGACAGGCTTACCTCAGTGTCCCCCCCTCTCGCCGTATTCAATAGGCAATTATTCCAACAGAAGATAGGCCACTGTCAACTTCAAACAGAGCACATTCTTCGGGCAGATTAGGGTAAAATTATGTTTTATTATTACGGCCCTGAAGGATGAATTGGACTCTGCTCGGTAGCCTTTGTGGTGAAATCCAAGACAGTTTAAATGGCGGAGGTATGTTAGGAGTCAGGCCGATACTCTGATTATGAAAGGGGCAACAGGCAGGGAAAAGATTATGAACTCAACAGTGCAAGTCTTTGAGTGGGGTTGTGCTACTGCCTACCTGTCCTCGTGTCCCTGCCTGTAGAGAGATTAAACTAAATGGCTGTAATAAATGTTGTGGTTCCAATAACGCGGCATGGCCGGATATCAAACAGAGCACTGCGGAGAAAAGACACGCTGGATGATCAGAGAGGGGAAAGAATTGAGTTAGGGGAAAGTATGTCAGCACATTACCTACATTAGAAACCAAGTTGTTTTCACTTAAAGCTCAATTATAATAGTGTCTCCAAAAACAATTATATTGATGAGTGTTTTTTTTTTTTTTAGATTCTCTAATTAAATCATTCCATTTAATTACCAAATAATATTGGATTTCTCCCAAGTGGATTCGTTTCAAGCTGGGGAACTGTTCTGTGGTGCGCCATTGGAATTATTAATAAAGACTAAGGAATGGTGTTAAATCAGATAAATACCACAAAGTCTACACGCGTTAGCTGTAAACCAGGCAAACCTTGAGAATAAACGTTCAAGATAAGAAATATCAACAAGCTGGTATTCACATTTTGTAATCTGTGATGGTGATTCAGAATGATAGCATGCTCTTACAAGTTAGAAAATAGCATTTCTTTTCGGTCGAATGACATACATTCAGAAGTGTTGCATGTCATGTCTTTGTCTAACTGAAATAGTCGATTTAAAAAGTAAATTGAGTGTTGCATAAATAATACTATTGACTATTATATGTGTTGCAACTATAGGCTATACTAATGTATGCAATACATTTTTAGTAATGTTACAATGAGTGGCAGAGGCATACACATTTAGAGGTGGAATGAGGTTTGGTAATAATATGCATCACAATAATTTAAGGGGCTTTGTATTCATACAGATATTTTATATCTAGTTGGTTTTAATTTTGCAAAGTTATAATAACTTATGATAAAAAGCCTATAATTAATTGCAAGTATTGCCTAACTGCAAATACCCACTAATTTATCTCAAGTTCTTTGGCATCCATTTTTACCACTACCCAGAACCATATAACATATACATATGGCTGTGCTACCAAGCTACAATCAAAATATTTAGAGTTTTTAAGAAATTTTAAATATTGAACTTACAAACTACAGAATATTTAGGAAACTTGAACAGTCTTTTTTTCTTTTTACTCTGCTGAGTTATTTCAACTTGTTGTGATTTCTCAAAAGCATACCATTGCCATCTAGTGGGCCTGTTGAGTACACGTGGTGTTTACAAAACATTGATGGTGTGTGAGTAGACAAGCTGTTGACAGAATAAGATTTTCTGAATACTAAGGATATTTAATGAAAACGTGTGTTAGTTGTCACAGGTATTGGAAGAGAAGACCACAGACAACTCAACTGCAGCGGAATTGGCTCGCTGCAACGAGAGTACGAAAACGTAGAGCGGTCAAACTTGGCTTCTGAGCACCTCCAGGCTGTGGCAACTCCCCCCATTTCAACTGTGGCTGCACCGCGTCAGTGTTAGACGTGAGGGGTTATGGTGCCACCAGCGCATACCATGCGATATCACCGACATACTGTGCAGTTGCTGTGCGCATTCTGAGGTTTTAATGCGAGGGGATCTGGAGTAGGGCTCAGCTCAGAGTCGCTGAAGAGAAAGACGCGGGGCCAACAATGGCAGTTGCTGCCCTCGACGATGAGATGTTCTAGGATTTAGATCGTAGTGGGAAAGGTCACCTCCTGACGGTCAATGACAGTCGCTGTCGATGCGAATAAAGTTTGGATTCAAACTAAAGATAACATTGATTGTAGCATGACACAAGTGTTCAACGGTGGGTGTAACTCTGCTTACTGTGGAGTCAGAAATGTCTTGTTGTTTGTTCCACTGTGTCTATCTCCACCGGTTGCAACACGCAATTCATTGTAAGGAATTTCTGAAGTATTAAAGCATGTTAATTAGAAGAACAAATAAAACAGAACTGCCTGTGCCAATGCATGGTGGGTGTGGCACTTTGAATCACTTATGTTCCAACTGCCTTTCAATATTTTCTCTCCACAAAAAGGTGTTGCAATAACCACTGGAAGCCACGATCGGACACCTTTTTGTTCAGGTTTTGCGTGATTGTGGGCTTACGCGAACGCACGCACACCGCACCCACACACCCTTCAAGTGATTCTGACACTGTGGGTTGCCTGTGCTTTAGGAGAACCAATCGGATTTTTCCACTGCACGTGTTGCTGGCCATGCCAACAAGTGGGTATACCTGTGTGACCTGTCCCAGCTTGTCACTGACGCTGCGGCAAACGGTATTGCACACTGGCCTACTATTCACCTGTGTGAGATCAACACGGAAAAGTCAATTATTGTCTCACCCGGGAGACGCAGAAAGCCACTGCATCACATTCCACACACGGGTGTTGAAGGAAGGATTATGACTGTTTTGGCTGTTAAGCCACACATTCACAGAGCGGAGCGAAAACAAACACACGTGAAATGGATTCAATGGAGACACCTTGTTTCAAAAGCTCTTGACAGTCGGACTCGGATTGTATTAGTTAATATGGCTTGAGAAAGAACCCCATGAACATTTAAACTTATATAGTACTAGGGGCCATGTTTCACATATTTTTATAAGCACACAAGTTCATAGAAAAAGTGACACACACAGCTTTTGAATTAAATGCAGAGCTATTTTGATCTAAACATCTCCTCAATGCCTCTCCCTGCCAACATCTTAGCAGACTTCCCTGTTGCCCTGGGAATGTTGGCATAAAGTATGCATGTAGTCCTGACAGACAGCTGCACTGCAGAGGCATTTTTAACATGCCAGTCTAGGACCTCAGTAAATCAGTGCGTGTTTAAATGTCCAACAATGATGGCATTTTAAATATGGCGCGGACAATATTCAACATATAAAAGTAGTCAATATCATCTGAATAATGGGCAATTTTTTTTATATTTATTAGAAATTTCAGAGGTAAATCCCAATTGAAAATTTTTAATAAAGGTGAATGTTATCCAACCCATATGTAAGGTTTCATTTGCTTAAAAAAAAAAAATTAACAGCTGCAGTTACACCCTCTTTTCATGAAATGTTGACATTCCACTTATAAATTGACAGGTAGGCTACTTGCCATGCAACCATGAATGGACTTCCGGCAAATTTGTTTCAAGTCAGCACTTGACTGCATACAATACTACATTCATATGTATAGAAGTAATGTGATTAATGATTCGTTGTGTTATTCTAAGAGGTTGTGGATAACTGGGTGAAGCATTCACCTCTTAACACGAACAACGAATCGTCAAGAAAAGGTGATTTTATTTATTATAAAGATGCTTTCTTAAGTTGAAGCTCCATCATCAAACGCAGGACAGGCCAAGATACGTATTAGTGTTTTTTTATGAAGTGCATGGCTTGTATGTCTTCTTGCATGTTCAGCCCCGCCCTGCAGACGCACTGATATCACGCAGTTGCGTAATTTGACAAGCCAGCGCAAAATAGAGGGAATGACCGCTTGACAGCTGCCTGGCTTGTGCAATATTATTTTAATCTTACAATTTACATGCTGAATTTATTTTCTAAAGACTGTGGATAACTGGGCACAAGATCCGCGTTTATGGCCACTGTGTTATCGAATAATGTTTGGTTTGCTCCAGGGCAGGACGCGCCGTCTCATCATAAATTAGCACCACCAATAGCTGACGGTCTGAGAGGTGAAGATTATGGACAAGTGCTTTACAGCACGAGGGATGCGATCACGGGAACAACTTCTTTTCAGGACTACAATTTGGTACGACATTTTATGATAGACATATCTAGTTGAAAACTGCATACAAATGTGAAACATATATGACTGTCATCTAAGTATCTCGTTTTCAGTTATCGGGAATAGTGAAGATAATTAATTGATACCTACACGTAGTAAGTGCATCGATAATAGATACACATTCGTCGTTGATTGCGTGTTCTAGGCCTGCGATTGTGTCTAACAGTTAAATACTGATACTGTAATTTTAAATCATTGGTAGTCTCTAGATTCCCCTGTAATCGTTAAACTGTATGAGACTAACCCGTAAAATGAGAGTGGTCAAACACGCCAGTTAATGCAAAAGTAGTAGGCATACTCGGACATGAGACTGAGATGAAACGTTGCACCCTGTCTGAAAACTTGGGACGGCGATGTGTATAGTGCCATGGAGCAGCTGGATGTTCTAATTTCAGCCATAGATTGCCATAGTTTACACGGGAGCTCTTCTGAAGCGCTGCTGCCAGGAGAGAAGGTCGAGCTCTTTTATGTTGTAGCATCGACAACTGCCAAGCAGCATCAGCCAAACTGTTATCTCCCGAAATGATCGAATGTGAAAGAACTTGTTTTATACGATATGATTATAACCCGTCCAAAACACATAGGCACGATCCTGTCTGGGATGTTTCGCAATTCTTACACTGCTTCTGTCAGCATAGTCTTTTTTTGGTCTCTGGATGGTTTTACGGTAGAGGTGGGAATGTAGCAGAAGGCCAGTAGGGAGTTCAGTGTACATGATAAATATTTATCTGATGACTGTTTTTTTTAAACACATCTCTCATGTTCCTCGTTATTCTATTTTAACATTCAGATATGATCTAATATGATCCATACATGATAGGATACAGGCCATGCGACTATAATACTCTAGCTCTGAATATGTTCGTAAATTCTGCTTCATCCATCAATCCAGTACTTGCTTCTGTATTTGCCTTTTCTTAAGAGTAAAGTCTTATGGCTAATACTATCAAAGCAACATACTCTTAAGTAATGGACTCTTTATTTTTCAGGGTAAGTCTGAGATGGACAAATACTTGTCTCCCCAACCTCCAAGGGTAGCATACTCCAAGAGGCTGTCTGGAGACAGCGGTCCGGGGCCAGAGCCCTCGTTCACTGAGGACCTGAGTTCTCCCTACAGCATCAACATGAGCCTCCTCTTACCTGAAGTCACGTACCTCCACCCGGGCCTCTGCAGGCCTCTGAAACCCATTAAGACAGAGCCTCAGGCTCACCCCCTGATCCATCCCAGTTATCACGGCAACGAAGGGCCATCAAACATCCCAGAATACCCGGGTTTCTTCGCTAGCTCAGTGGACACGGCGAGTGGCGGGAAAGTGTTCGTCAAACAGGAAGTTCCCTCCCTAGACTTCCAGGATGTTCCCTTTTTCCAGCTGTTGAACTGTGAACTGGAGCAGCTGGTGCCTGGGACGCAGGTGAGGTCGGAGCCACACCACGGGGTCGCCCTGCCACCCCCCAGCCTCCCGTTTGGGGACGTCCACATGGTCCCTGGTCAGACATCGTTCAAAGCTACAACCAGCCCACAGAACGGCGGTTACACGCGGGCCACCCAGTTCAGCCACCTGCAGAGACCGGTCTATCTGCCTCCCTCACCACCCAACTCTGAGCCTGGGAGTCCAGACAGAGGGAAAGACCCGGCCCAAAATCTCTCCCCGCCTCCGTCTTATGCAGCTAGCATTGCCTCCAAATTTACTTCCCCGGACCGCCACAGTGGACCAGGGCAGTCCTCCTGTTTAGGATCCAGTCAAAGTTCTGATCTCGGGCTGGTCCAGAGCTCCAGCGTACTCATCCAGAGTCCGGGTCTCGGAGCGGTGGTGGGGCCCTCGTCCCCTGTGCTGGTCCAGTCCGCTCCTGGCAGTTTGAACCGCCGGAATAACCCTGACCTGGAGAAGAGACGCATTCATCACTGTGACGTCCCAGGTGACTATACCGTAGAGTCCACGCTACGCTCGTTCGTAACTAGATCGTAAAGTGATTGGAACGAGCGAAGGCACGTGAGAGAGACGTATAAGCTGTTACGCTTGATAGTGCGACAGTGGCTGAAGGATGACATGTTTGTTTGTTTTTGCCGATAGGATGCAAGAAAGTCTACACCAAGTCTTCCCATTTGAAAGCTCACCTACGGACCCACACCGGTAGGAGTTTTTGCCCGTTAACTCTGTAAAAGACTCTTCCTGTTGCCCCTTCTTCTTATTTTGGGTCGAGTGTGTTATGTTGCCAGGCAGAAGAATGCTCTTGGCATGCAGATGCATTCTGTCCGCTGACGGAGTCCTGGCCCACATTGCACTGCTGTCAAATCCAATAACCCCTTGCTGCTCTAAAATAATAACAGAGGAATGCCAGGACCACGGTTTATGCAGAGAGCGATCTGTGTTTTACATTCATAAAGTAACTTGTGGCTTTAATGAATAATGACAAATATTAGACCACAGATTGGGAATTATAGTAAATAATACTTAAAAAAAATCTATTGGTTTTCCAGTAAAGCAACGAAGATTTTTTTTTACTTTAGGTCAACGCTCATGCATGTGGAGGGCATCTTGATGATTAGCTACTTTTCCGCCTTTTACCGAGTGCCATCTCGTGTGTGTTTTGCTCCGTTCCAGGGGAGAAGCCGTACCAGTGCTCCTGGGAGGGCTGCGAGTGGCGCTTCGCTCGCTCCGACGAGCTGACGCGCCATTTCAGGAAGCACACGGGGGCGAAGCCCTTCCAGTGTGGCGTGTGCAGCCGCTGTTTCTCTCGCTCCGATCACCTGGCCCTGCACATGAAGAGGCACCCGAGTTAGAACCACACCTTTATTTTATACATACATAGATA
>JAVQJS010083756.1:0-17778 GCA_036024795.1 Galaxias rostratus | reverse complement strand
GTAGGGATAAATCTTTTATGTCCATAACATCCATATTTCTGTAAAGCTGCTTTGTGACAAATTGTTTTTGTAAAAAGCGCTATATAAATAAAATTGAATTGAATTGAATTGAATTGAATCCTACCCTTAAATTTTGTCCGCCACCAATCAATTTTGATACTCGGATTACTACTTTCATGGCCATAGTAAATGTAATTGGTGACATTATGCATCCGGCCATGATGCCAATCTTCAGTCGTTGCAATGCGGTAGTATGTTTGTGTATGAAAACATAATCTAATCTACTGAGAGTATGCCTTAACTATTTTTAAAATTGCATTTGGTACCTTATGAAACTCAAATGAGGACCACAAAAGCTTGTTGGGTACAGACCCAAATGTGTTCACCAAAGTCCAGGAAAATGACATGAATGTCCCTTTTCTCACATTTTACCAATTGAATTTGGTGTCAAATCATGCCAATATTCTCCAGACACCCCAGAGAAGCCTGAAATGCCTGCTTTCAGTACTGAAGTATCTATTGAATTCACCAAAAAATATTTTCCCCTCCGCACCAAGCAAGCAATTTCTGCAAGCAAGTTAATGCAGCTGTATACAACTTCGTCTTAGTCTAATATAGCTTACATTAATTATGCCGTTTTAGATAGTGTGCGATCAGACGTTCTGGAATCTTTTGTTTCTCACCTCAGCCGCTGTGTACCTAATTTAGTGCCATGTATCGCACAGCCCCTTTCTGCAGGAGAGAGCGTATCTCCTTCGCTAAAAAGAAGCAAGGTCATTGACACAGAGGTCTCTATGATTCCCACAGAGGCGGGCAACTCCAAAATTGGAGTCTGTACCTGTACTCTACAGTCTGTAAAACAAAAACACTCATGGTGCATGCACACCACTGAGCTGCTGCCCCCGGCTAGGGAGCCCACTACCCCAAAGGGAGAGGCGTGACAAAGCTGAGGCTTTATAGGTTCATTTTTACGTTTAATATATTTTTTAAAGCTACTCTCGCAAGCTGACAATTGCGAGAAGAACACAAACACTTTATTGGGTCGGGAACAATAACAACTGGCTTCCTCTCAGGAATCACACTGGGACCTTTTCGGCACTAACAAATATTTCGCCCATGTTCGTTCGCGCTGAAATCCCACCAGTGTCGACGTAACAAGAGGGGAAGGCAAAAACAATCCCCAAACCTTCAGCAAAAGGCCCAAAAAGGCCCCTGAAAAAAAAATCAACCGATCCAGCTGTTCTCTCACAAAACGTACCTTACATTTAGAAAAAACAGCACACCACAGAGCAGCATTCTGCCTCTTCTTTCTAGCTCACTTAGACATCAAAATTCCATTCCTGTGTAAAGGGGACAACAATCGAAGCACACCAGAAAGAGGCAAAGAACTTTGCAAGATAAGAGAGCAGCTACAGCTAGCTAGCTTCAATAACTATCTTAACAGTAGCTAGTTAACTCAAAGAGTTAGCTTAGCAGTAGCTAAAGGTACCCCGTAGGCCTGCAAACAAGAAGAGACTGACCACCTCACTTACTACACACTCGGACTGATAGAAAACGACAACGCAAAAACGGGGCACAGTCTGTTGGCTAACACCTCACGTGGTCACTGATGCAACAGGAGGTGAGGTAACGAGTAGGTTGTTCACCAGATACCCCCAACATGGACCGTAGCTCAATGCCCTGCAGGCAAAACAGGGAATAGGAATGACATAGAATGGAAACATTGCAAGTAGACTGTTGTTAAAAAGTAATAAAACTGAAGCAGTAAAAGTCACCTACCATCCTCCACCCTGTGTGTGATCTGTGGACTGTGCATGCTAGATCTTCTGGGTCTGCTTGAGGGGCTCAGTTTTGATGTGGCACCGGGATCAACGGAGAGCCATGTGGGGTTGCTCATATCAAACTCCTCACTGCTCACTAAACTCTCATCCTGCAGATCCAAACACAACAGGCACGTTAAATGTGTGTATTCTGCCAACAGTTTAGTCTACAAATGTTTTTGTTGTGATGCCTCAGTGATGATACACACATCTTGTTATCGCAAAGTAATATCATTAGGCCTATTTTTAGTGCCTTAACAATGCCAGCAGTTCTGGCCCGATTGATTAGACTTTAGTGTCTTGGGTATTGCAGTCTACTGCGCTTATATTCGGTTACGTGAAGTTTTTTATTATTTCTAACCGGTTTTCGGCCCCTTTGAAATTCTCGGAGAGACAGTTTGGACTGGGAGAGAGATTTCAAAGGCATATCACACCATCTAGAGTTAATGTTATGTACTGGCAAGTTGTTACATTATGTTACATTAGGCTATACCAACTGTCTTGGCTTGCAGCAATGAATGACTGATGTCTAGTTATTATGAGATTACCTTTTAAGAAGTTTTATTTGTATTGTTAGCCCCATTTCGCGGCACCTAACTATGGTACATTTTTCTTCCATTGCAACGCCAAAATGTCAGTTTGAATGCCACAGACTGCGCTTGTACACAGCAGATTAATCTGTCCACTAGTTGTTTTTTATTGCTTCTCTTACACACTAATTTTGCCCAAGAACAATGGGGAGTCAGAAGAAAGGACCAAGATAAACTAGAACGCAATGTGACTGCGTTTCCAACATCAGCAACCAGGAAGTGCAGTGGCCTGCCCCTTAAAAGAAAACGCTGCAGCACTACTACTGCAAGAGTACTGTGTTGGTTGACATCGTTGTACTGAACAAAAGTTGCAACTTCTGACTTCTTCCATTCGTATAAATATCTTGAAATTGAATGGATAATTAGAGGACAGGTGTAGGTTTAATATTTTGCCTAGTATATTTCAATTAGTCTCATAGTAACAGAGAAATGGAAAACAAGTGTTGCAACAGTCTCCAGTATCCCCTACGTCCTCATGTTAGTTCAACCGTCATTCTGAGACCTCGGCCATTTTATGGCCGTTTTTGATATATTTACATTTTAACCAATATCGCAGTGCTAACCAACATTTTAAGCAACATTGCAGTCATTTCTGATAGAATAAAGAAACGCATATCCCCAGATTTAGTTACAGTTGGGGCTAATGGAATGTGACACCCAAACCAATTTTTTTTTTGACTGTCGAAAATGACACAATAACTATAATAAACAAATCCAAAACAAAAAACGCCTTTGAATTTCTTGTGTTTAATTAGCAAAACACAGCACAAAAACATTAAAGTAATTTGAAATTTAGCTATGATGTAGCAACTGGTGTTCTACCGGAAACAATTTCCCAGAGAACAATTTACAATACGGTGACAATTGATCATTACAGTCAAATTGTTCTACCACACCGACACAATAAATCCTGTGGTCTAAAGGTCCCTAATGCTGATCAGAATCAGAATTAGTTTATTCTTCTCACAAAGGAGAAATTTACATTGTTGCAGCAAAAAAACGACAGTGCAGATAAAAAGTAAAATAAACATTAAATAAAGTAACAAGAACACGTTAGAAAATTACGTCTAATAAGTACACATCCATGTAGGTAGCTCAGTATAAAAACAATGTTCAGCTGTAAGTGTATAAATACATATTTTACATAAGTATGGTGGTCTACCGGGGGCAGGGGTGATTGTAAAAGTCTGACCGCTGCAAGAAGGAGGGACCTGCAGAATCTCTGTGAGACACCGTGGGTGAAGCACCCTCTCACTGAAGGAGCTGCACAGTCCAGACAAAAGGCCCTTGTGGGGGTGGAGCGCGTTGACTAACAGGGATGACAGCTTGTCCATTATTCTACTGTCCCCCAGCAACTAGTGTCTAGAGGGCTCCCCAGGACAGAGGTAGCCTTCTTAACCAGTTTGTTCAACCTTGTCCTGTCAGCAGCGGAGATGCTGCTGCCCCAGCAGACCACTTCATAAAAATTGGCTGATGCCACCAGAGTCAAAGACGGTATTCAAGAGTGCCCCCTGCACTTCGAAAGACCTCAGTCACCTCAACAGATGCAGTCTGCTCTGACCCTTCTTGAAGTCCTGATTGTCTGTACACACTGTTCTCCACAACAGAGATAAGGCCGACAATAGTAGAGTTATCAGAAAACTTCAGCAGGTGGCAGGATGATGTGTGGTGGGTGACGTCTGCAGTGTAGAGGGTGAGAAGAAACGGCGCCTGAATTGTTCCCTGGGGGTCCCCATGCTGCACATGATTTTACAAGAATGACACTCCGTGGTTCTCACATACTGTGGATGGTGGGTGAGGTAGTCCAGGATTCAAGAGGTGCGAGGCTGACATTGGAGCTTTCCAGCTTGTTCCCCAGACACATGGACTGGATGGTGTTAAAGGCACTGGAGAAATCCAAAAATACGATTCAGACCATGGCCCCAGCCTTTTCCAGGTGAGAGAGAGATCTCAAGTTGATGACAGCATCATCTACCCCAATACCAGGTTGATAAGCGCACAGCAGCGGGTACATCGATGAATATCACAAGGGTCCGAAGACAAGGACCAGTCTCTCCAGGTCTTTATCAGCTGCAATGTCAGCGCCACCTGCCTGTAGTTGTCAAAGTCCTTGGGATTATGGGACAGCAGTGGAATCCTCCCTAGCTTCATGCTCAGGTTGAATATGAACGGCACTATCCCACACAGCAGGTCTGCGCAGGATTTGAGGAACCTTGAGCTGCCATCTGGGCCCGCTGTTGTCCTTGCCTTACACCTTCTGGCAGTTTCTGTGAAGTAACTCACACAAGGGGTTCTGACACTCCATGTAGTTAAAGAATTGCTCAGTTTGCACACCCTGTGGTCTACTGGTGCCCTATCTTAATGTACATTGGCTGGAACAGTGGCCACAGGAGTGTGTCCATATTTCCTCTCTGCTTGAGCAGCACTCCACAAAGTTCGGCAGTGAGCAGCTTAACAAAGACCTGCTGAGACATGTTGTTTTTGGACATACTTCTTTGTTGTCATCAATTCATTCATCCTCCACAATGTCAAGAAAGTGGAAAGACATTGGTAATTGCTGGGCTACAGGACAAGAGAATGTGCAGAGGTGCCTACTGTTCCTACTGTGGCTTGCTGATATACAGGAATTGGAGGCTGCACTCTGTTCACCCATCTTCATCTACTCTAATAAAATATAAAATAAAATAAATGTGTTACATCAATTATAATAACAGTAACATCAATTCAGTTGCAACATTTTTATTTAAATGATTCTGACTGACTTCATACAAAGTACCTGAACACAGACCCATATTTTATTGTCAGACAAATTGGCATTTTACAACCTACTCGCAGCCTAACTTTCACACCCTACCCTGACACTTAACACTTAGACATTCCTCCCCCCAAATTTATACTGGAAGCGAGTTACAACCAATAATGTTGGTTATTACTACAACTAAATTGCATATGATAATCTAAAAAAATTGCATCATTTGGAAAATAGTGAAAGATTACCATGGCTATTTCTTAATATCCTCAACCCTTGTGATGATATCGAGATGAAACGAGATTGATGCAATGTAAGAAGGCGCTAGGTGCACTGGGCTATACTATAACTTTCAACTCACCAGAATCATATTCCTATCAGTAAAACATTGGCAATTATAAATGTGCATCTAAATATTATTACCATTTGAAACTACTTACATGTTCTCAAATAGATTTATTCCCTTTCTATAATAGTCAAGATCTTGAGATTCTTGGCTGAAGCAGCTGTCTCGAAAAGACTTCTCTTTCTTGTAGCTTTCAAATATCCAAAATCGCTTCTTACTGGGTCTTTCTTCTTGCCATACTTGCTTGTAAAAGTAAAAATAGAGTGTTGAGTCTCTTATCCACTGTGTGATCCATAATAGCATCCATCCATCCATCCATTATCAGAACCGCTTATCCTATGCAGGGTTGCGGGGGGGCTGGAGCCTATCCCAGCTGACTTAGTGCGAGAGGCGGGGTACACCCTGGATAGATTGCCAATCCATCGCATGGCTAACACATAGACATACAACCATTCACACACACATTCACACCTATAGATAATTTGGAGTCACCAATTAACCTGCATGTTTTTGGACTGTGGGAGGAAACCGGAGTATCCGGAGGAAACCCACGCTAACACAGGGAGAACATGCAAACTCCACTCAGAAAGGCCCTCAGGTGGGGATCGAACCCAGGACCTTCTTACTGTGAGGCAACAGTGCTAACCACTGCGCCACCGTGCCGCCCTAATAGCATACAGTGGGGCAAAAAAATATTTAGTCAGCCCCCAATTATTGTTCAAGTTTGCTCACTTAAAAAGATGAGAGAGGCCTGTGATTTTCTTCATATGTACACTTCAACTATGAGAGACAGAATGGAGGAAAATAATTCAGGAAATCACATCGTAGGATTTTGTATGGATGAATTGGT
Organism: Galaxias rostratus; assembly: GCA_036024795.1. Classification (NCBI taxonomy): domain Eukaryota; kingdom Metazoa; phylum Chordata; class Actinopteri; order Galaxiiformes; family Galaxiidae; genus Galaxias; species Galaxias rostratus. The sequence goes on along the minus strand of JAVQJS010083756.1, from coordinate 11,423 downwards.
AAATTCCTCTGTAAAATAAGTATTTGGTCACCTACAAACGAGCAAGATTTCTAGCTCTCACAGACCTGTAACTTTTTCTTACCTGTGAGAATGGCACGTGTTTGAACTCGACAAGACACCTGTCCACAACCTCAAACATTCAGACTCCAAACTCTACAATGGCCAAGACCAAAGAGCTGTAAAGGGACACCCAAAACAAAATTGTAGACTAGCACAGGGCTGGGAAGACTGAATCTGCAAGTGGTGTAAAGAAAACAACTGTTACAGCAATTATTAGAAAATGGAAGACATACAAGACCACTGATAGTCTCCCTCGGTCTGGGGCACTATAAGATCTCACCCCATGGGGTCAAAGTGATTACGAGAAAGGTGAGCAAAAGAACCAGAACCACAAGGGGGACCCTAGTGAATGACCTGCAGAGAGCTGGGACCAAAGTAACAGAAGCTACCTTCAGTAACACACTAGTTTGCCAGGGACTCAAATCCTGCAATGCCAGACCTGTCCCTCTGCTTAAGCCAGTACATGTCCAGGGGGCCCGTCTGAAGTTTGCTATAGAGCATTTGGATGATCCAGAAGAGGATTGAGAGAATGTCATATGGTCAGATGAAATCGAAACAGAACTTTTTGGTAAAAACGCAACTTTTTTCTGCAAAGGGACCAGAACGACTGATCAGTGTAAAGGAGAGAATCAATTGGGCTATGTATCGTGAGATTTTCAGTGAAAACCTCCTTCCATCAGTAAGGGCAGATAAAACGTGGCTGGGTCTTTCAGCATGACAATGCTCCCAAACACACCGCCCGGGAAACGGCGAGTGGCTTCGTAAGAAGCATTTCAAGGTCCTGGAGTGGTCTAGCCAGTCTCGAGATCTCAACCCCATAGAAAATCTTTGGAGGGAGTTGAAAGTCCGTCTTGCCTAGTGACAGCCCCAAAACATCACTGCTCTCAAGGAGATCTGCAATGAGGAATGGGCCAAAATACCAGCAAGTGTGTGAAAACCTTGTGAAGACTCACAGAAAACATTTGACCTCTGTTATAAACCCATTGTTGGCAATGACAAAGTATTGAGATTAACTTTTGTTATTGACCAAATACTTATTTTCCACCATAATTTGCTAAATTACTTTTCGGGACTTTTTCTCCTAATTTTGTCTCTCACAGCTGAGGTATAGCTATGATGAAAATTGGAGACCTCAATCATCTTTTCAGTGGGACAACTTGTGCAATTGGTGGCTGACAAAATAGTTTTTTGTCCCACTGTATATCCAATGGAAAGTGATTTGCTTATCACCACTGTTGGTATACAGCCTGCAGCCTGTGTCAAATGGTAATCTTTGTCATTCTTAGAGGTAAACTCTAGAAACTTGACCGACGCTGTCTGACATCAAACCCATGCGGAAATTACAATATAGATACTATGAAAGTGCCATTTTGTAAAAAGTAATCAGATCGGGAGGACCAGTGTTGATATATAACATGAAATGCGGACAAATTGGTATTGAGCATAAAGCCTAAAAGATTAAAAGCTCGCTCATTCAAATATGATAGCCCCTCTTCACATGTAAGTAGATAATTGTGTAGGTCTAGCCTATGTAGCGAACACACCAACGTTGTAAGTTACCAGCCATGCAACAAGCAAACAGCATTGAATGCAGTTCCAAAACAGCATGAAGTGCTAAAACCAAAAATAAATGCTTAAGCAAAATGCAAATCACAACACAAGCTGTGTACACGCGGAACACAGTGACAACAGGAAAGCCATGCAAAAGTCACCCCTTCATCGAACAAAAATGAAAGCAAAAGCAGGGGAAATAAAAGGTCCGGTTGCCTCCCCAGTTCCGGTGCCACTGCAGCAATAAGTGCCCTCTGGTCTGAACGACGAAGGTCTGTATAATAACAACAACGCACATTACATTTGCTCTGGGAAATGTATTTTCTAGTTCATAGTTATTAACCAGCCAGGCAACTATGACTATGAAATTGTACTCATTAATCACCATTAAGAGAACTAAAGAGTTTGACACAACCCTTGTGCTCAAGCTTAAACTATTGCAGGGTTATGTGGAAAGCATTGTCAGAGAAAGCCTGAACATGTTAAAAATAAAACCAAACCGTTGTACTTCATCATTGTTTGTGTCCACCGTTATATTATAATCAAGAGGCACTGCTGATCTCGCAGCAATAAGCGCTCCTTGTCAACAAACAGGGTTTTGACAACGGTCTGCTTGTGCTGCAGAAACAGGTTCTGCGTGTTAAAGCGTCAGTCCAATAACTGTGACACATCAAATCCTTATTACTCAGGGAAATGCATTTTGTAGTTACACAGTCACATTATTATTAGTTCCAACATTGGCGCCTTAACTACGTACTCAGTATTGACCCTTTTGATTGCATTACAGGTTAGCACGACCGTTATCACCTCGTTATTGCCTCACAGCAAGTAGGTCCTGGGTTCAACCCCAACCTGACCCAAGAGCCTTTCTGTGTGGAGTTTGTGTGTTCTCCTCGTGTTTCTGTGGGTTTCCTCCCACAGTTCAAAAACACACAGATTAATTTGTGACTCTAAATTGCCCACACATGTGAATGTGAGTTGTTGTTTGTCCCTATGTGTCAGCCCTGTGATAGACTGGCAACGTGTCCAGGGTGTACCTCTTACCCTGTGTCGGCTGGGATAGGTTCCATTCCCACCAGAGGGGTTACATTCCATGTACCTTGGACCAGTCTACGATGCCAGGGATCAGCATGACTAGGTCCTCGCCCATGCCTGTCACCTGATTGCCATTGCACTTGACCCCAATGTCCACTGCAGGTAGTGGGCACACAGGGCGGCTGCTTAATTATGTTTCTTCAGACTGGGCACCATGGGTCAAGGCCTGGCCACCAGACGCTCGCTGACGAGCATCTCCCCCGGATCTAGCTGCAGGGGGAGGAGCCACAGTGCCATTGGTTCCACTTCATTGGGGTCTTTTTGAATCGCCCTTAGTCTGGACCCTCCCCTGGGATTACCTTGCCATGGGTGACCTGACAACAGAGTTCCCAGGATCACAGGGACACTGAAACCTCTCCCCCACGTCAAAGTGGCAATTCTCGGAGGAGCATCTATACAGCTCTTGCTTATTCACAGTTAGCTTCCACAGAGCATTTTCATACATGAAAATTCCTTAACGTTGAGCAGTTCAATAAAAGATCTACGTGTTAATATCAAACAACTGATGAAATAGTATAAGTATACTGTATATTCCTAAACCACTGAAATATGCAATATTTACCCATTTATATTTTCAAAAGCATTGAATTGTGATTTTAAAACTCTGGGTGGCAGTCGTAGATGGACTTTGGGAACTTGTTTAAAATTGAAGCCCATGTGGGCAAAGAAAAACCTTTTGCTTAAGCAAACATTTCTTACCTATTCCCATCACATTTCACAGTCAACCTGGGATTAATATTCAAACAAACCCCTCTTGGGACATGATCTTGAGGGAGCCTGTCAATCAATCAAATATGTATTTAAAAAAAGCAAAATAATATACTTTTTTTGACTACGCACTATCCTAAAACAGCCCGGTCGTCCAAAACCTTAACAAGAAAAAGGCCTCCTTAAGAAACTGCAGAAAAAAATAAATAGAAATCTATAAAAGGAAACTCAAGCTATACACCTCCAAAACTGAGACACACTCTTTCTTTAGACAACCGCAAGGTTTGCATTGCGCAATACTGTGATTAGCTAAACAATGTTTTTGTTTTAGAAATGTCATGAGAATAAAAACTTCATATTAAGCTATTTTTTTAAGGTCACGGTTAAGCACAAGAGAAATCAATGCCATCATAGGCATAAGTCACCAGATCTGACACAGATCATGCATTTGGCCATTATTAGCTGTGTGATAAATTACTGAGTGCTGATCATTCATTTTAAATTCTGCATCTATGGCTGAAGCAAGACAACGATTGTATAAGTCAAGGTCATTGCTACTTGAACATGCTGATTTAAACTTCTGAAAAAGTTTTCAATGTTCAAAGCTAATTTAGAAATTATTTGAAAAAAGAAAAATTTGTTTCTTTATATCATTCTTTTAATTTAATTAGTTAAAATGTAGAATTATAAAGTGGTCTCGTGAACCTATGGTTGTCTTTGACCCGTGTTATTTTGTGTCATTACAATATACATAATCCAGGATTATTTAATTATTATTATTATTATTATTCATGATTATTTAATTTGGAATTAATTCCAAATGAATAGAGATGTCAATGTAAAATTAAATGGTCAATTTGAAACATTTTTAAATTTTTGTTAAAGAACAGCATAATGTTTAACTTTTTTTATTTTTTTTATAGATACTAACAAACATTACAAACAAAGGTTTGAGAAAACAATAAACATGATGAGCTGCGTGGAGGAAAATGCTTGTAAGGTTTGATGGAATGGATTTATGGGAGTGCAATACTTTAGGTGTCAAGTTAACATTCGCAGATTTGGCAGTTAAAAGACCTCTATGACTGGAATTGAAAGAACGACTCGGTCCCAAAAGACCCAGTTGAGAAGTAAACAAATAATTCATGTTACCTGAACTAACTATGATGAAGGAAATTAATGTACTACTCGAACATAACTGTTGCGCATGCGCGACCAAACTGGACGAATCACTCTGACACCACTCGTTAGTCCCGGGTAATTTTAAAGATTCGTAAAAAAATGTACGAACCGTTCATAAACGACACATCACTAAAAGTCATTAGGACCTACTTTATTTAGGAGTTAGCCTTTGTCAGAGTGAACTTGTACCCTTAATTTAGGTAAACGTTTATATAGAATGTAAAGACAATTTGTCTAACCATATAACTGTCCTCAGCGAAATATACATTATTTCGCTCACGGTAAAGCACTACAGTAATGTCAAAGTCGGGGTAAACAGGAACAATAAAGACAATAATATCTTGCCAGGCAATGGTCGAGGTAACTTTTTGATGAATTGTTTGCCCAGTTGTTTTTGGTGGTGCAAATGTTAGCTAGCATGCCTAGCATAGGTTTTTAATTAACAATACTCACCATTTTCCCCATATGTCCTATTAACATCTAACTTACAATATACTTCAGTATCTTGTAAAGATTCTAAAATCGATATATTCGCTATTCGATAAATTCGCTATTGTAATTTAGCTAGCAAGGGAATGAAAGACAGGTTTTTGGTGCAACCAGAATGTTTAAATAACCGATTAGCTACAGTGTCATTGGGAGCCGTACAAACGACGTTCATTATAGTCATGAGTACAATTGTGAGTTTAGAGAACGGTTGCCCTGGAAACAATGTTAAAAAAATCCGTTATGGAAACACAATCGAACAATTACCCACCCACCACAAAAATTACTATTTCGCACATATTCTGTGTTCTAACTGGAATATTATGATTTTGTGCTAGGCATTACAATACGATTATCACAGTCAAACCGTAGGAATGCAGTTTCTTTTGCTTGTGCTATAGTCATCCGCGCCCCTCACACCAGCATAGAACAGAAAGAAAGAACAATGTGTCAGAAGACACACACCCATCAGTCAACACTAAAAAACACATTGTTGTAACCATATCGTCAAATAACGATAAATTTCTCAGCAATGCAAATGTAGGCATGACTAGTATGTGAATTCACCGTGCACCACATGTAGTTTGGCTAATGTAGTATTTGTACTTCCGAAAATAACATCTGGGCTAATTGATTACATCAATAGTGATCGTGTGGAAAAATTGTAAATAATCACTCTGCACGAAACTAATGTATAGGTTAACTAAATGCAAATATATTGACAAGCTATTTCTGCCTATTTAATGAGAAAACCATGAACAGAACATACGTGTAGCCTAGATTACACTACAATAGGTGATTACATCAATCACATACATACAGGCTACATTCAATTTGACAGACATCTACAATAATAATGTTAACCAATTCCTATTCGCCCATTTAAAATATATCTGTAGCCACAAACGGCTGAAAACCCAGCTTTAAAAAATCATGAAAAAAACCTTTGTATATGGCGTTGCAAGAAAATTACCTTACCTTCTTCCCCGGGAATTCAAGCCTGATATTTAAACCTCCACCATCTCTAACCACAACACAATAAAGATTGTAATAGCCTGTCTTAATAGATGTTTTTCCTCTTAACACGTCCTACTATTGGGGCTCGAGCACAACAGGACCTTCAAGATTCTATTTCAGCCAGCCTCAAAGATGGTGGGGTGGTCACAGTAACTGACGTCATGCTCAGTGCAGAATGGTCTGTACAGTAAGAGTATAGTCGTATCCTGCCAATTGGCAAAGACCTCCAGTCCACTAGAGACGGTTGGTGACGTTTTAAACATCACACCAACTTTCTCCTTTTTTTTTTCAATCTATTATTTTTTCAAACAAATTCCTTAGACTAGAATGCAATTTGTATAATGTGTGTAATTTTCTATATTGACAGCTTTCTAGCGTTCCATGAATGTCCAGGGAATATATTAAACTTAATTGATTTTAAATAGGGGTGGGACATTAACGCGTTAATTACAATTAACTAATAAGACGGGAATTAATTCATTTAAAAATATTAACGCAATTTAACGCAGTTTGCATGTCAAAAAACACGAACCTTTGTCATTTCACCATGTTCTCTTACGCCTCTTGTACTGACGCACACAGTCCCAGCCTGACTTGGAGACGGAATGGAGACGAAAGAGAGGACTGTGCTGGACCGTAAATTTTTATTTTTTCAAAAAACTACCATATGGGAGAATAGACAAAGCCACCGTGTTTTGCAAACTATGCAAAAAATAGTTTGCCTACCAAAGAACTACGTCAACCTTACGGTATCATATAAATGCTGAACATGTCACAGCGAGCACAGAAACGGTTCGCGCTAGCGGTTCTAGTCAGCAGCAACTTGACCAAATTACCAGATTTAGACGGAAATTGTTGCACAGTTGACCTCCGACCACTGTTGACTGCTGACCATTGTAGCCCAATGTACACAAAATCATTTGTGCTCAGGGTATGTTCAGGGTAACCATTTAAATTGCACTTTAGGTTGATTTTTATTATCATTTACACTACGTCAAGATGTCAAGATGTACACTACTTTCAGAAAGTAACAATTTAAAGCCAAATGGCACTTAAACTTTAGTCTGTTTAATTTTGGACTGTGACCTTACCTTTGTTTACAATTTTGAAATGAAATGAAATACATTTTCTCAAGAAGTTTGTCTGTGTGTGTTATTTAATAAGTCGTCCAATACAATTTATCTGCATTAAATGTTGCTTTTGAGGAAATTATGGTAACACATTAATTTCGATTATTTAATTACAAAGCCTATAATTAATTAGTTCATTTTTTAAGTCCCACCACTAATTTGAATATAATCTCTATCTGCTCTTCAAGAAATGAAGTGTTGTCAAGCAGAGGATTGGGGGACCGTGCCCATTACAAAGCACGTTTAAAAACTGTTAGCAAAGTTTTGCCATCACCAATAACAGTCATCTTTAGATCTGATACCTACTGCATGTAGTCGATGGGGTTGTAAAACTGGGCTTTTTTTTTATAAATGGGTGCATTCGCCTCTGGGAATATATACAAAATATTTCAGAATCAATCGTAAAGGGGCGAAAGGCTTGAGTTTTCCACCAAGCAAGTTTCAGTTCTGGTTCGGAACCAGAGCCAAATCTTGAACCCGTTATTTGCTTTTCCATCGCCACGGAGCCGGTCTGGTGTCGGTCAGAAAACGGTTCCAAGCTGTCTCCGACTCTTTGCGCACTAAAGTCCCGCCTTTATTAAATTAGTTTGCCTGCAAAGTGACATTGATGAGTGCTGAACTTTGTTACAAGTAAAACTATTTTCCACGTCAGGTAGGTTACAAGAAGTGGTCTGCCAAAAAATTAAAAGTGCAAGGGGGCGTCACTTTAAAAAAGAGCACTCAAAATACGTTTTAAAATAAATAAAGAACATAGCAGAGCCACTGCGAGTTAAAAAATTGACATCAACTGTCCAGAGCGGTGGCTCTGGCTATTCCATTCTTCTTGTATATCCAAGTGAAGCCGTGCGTTGCTGCAATAGCAGTCACGTATATTGACGTAATGACGTGGTTCTTTGGAAGATGAGAAAACATACGGTTGTTCGAGGGGCTGCAAATTGAACCGAGGGTGAACTGGTTCTATGTTCGTTTAAGTGACAACGGGGATATGTGTTTTAAACATGTTCTGGGTACCAATAACATGAGTCCAAAGCAATTGAATATTTTTTGAATTGTTGATCTGTTCAGTCTTTTGTTAGAAAGCTCACCTTTTTAATACATTCAGTCTACATACTAGCTCAGTTCCCATGCAGACACACTTACCCTCTCACTCGGCCAAAAGGTGCTTGGCTTCCTATTTGACAGACCTGATCCTTATCACCTGGAACCCTAGATTTAAACACCTTCAATGCCAATGCATGACCCAGTATTCAATGCCAGTACTGCAGGTGCATATAGGTGCAAACATACGGTGTACATTAAGTTAATTGAGGCTCCAATCATAATTGTAGTTATAAAACAAATAACATAACACAAAACAACACCCTAGACAGATAGCCAGTCCATCACCGGCGTGGGCGAATCATGCTTAAATAACTAAAAAAAGTCCGGCACGCTGACCATCCAGAGTAAACACAGCTCAATTTAACTGGCTAAACTAAGGCATCAAAGTCAAATTACCCCAACAAATAATACATTTCAAACGTAGCCCAGTGCTCAAACTTGATGCAAGTAAAACAGAAATTTAGCAGTCAATACCAATGCAAATTAAATTATACGATTTTCGTTACCGAATTTGATAGCATGGTTATCATACAATAATTCCCAAATAGTTTAACATATACTCCTCTTTATTATTACATTACAAAAAAACAACAGTTGGCAGGTAGCATACAAGCCAAATAAGTAAAAGAAACCATTAACAATAAAACTGCATGGTCATATCGGTGGCTGGCAATTATTATTATTACAGAAAAAATTAAATTAACAAAAAGCAGAGAAAGAAAGATTTAGTTGGAATGGTAATAACTCTCAGCCAATGGAGGTGTAACATGTAACCATCATTTTGTCTGATAAGAGGGTTAATCAATGACGTCCTCAGTCACTTTTTGCAATAAGATTCCCGCCCATTATCACATGATGGATCCGACACCGTGTCCACAGCTACGTGAGTAGAGAATCAGTGTTTCTAGTTTACCATCTGAAAATGATATATACTGTTATTTTGGTGTGAAAATGATTCACAGCCTCAAAAGAGTTGATTGATATAGATGTGTTGAAGTGCAAAGTTCACCCAAAAAAACATATGCTTTTTTAAGATAATGATTTTATTAATTATGACATTAATCTTTTAATAGTCATACAGTGCATCCAGAAACTATTCACAGCGCTTCACTTTTTCTAAATTTTGTTATATAACTGATAAAATACTTTTGTTTTGTCGAAATCCTATACCCAATACACCATTATGACAAAGTGAAAATATTTTTGGGGAGATGCTAGGTATTTAGTTTTTATAAATCTGAAAAAAATCACATGTACATAAGTATTCACAACCTTTGCTCAATACTTTGTTGATGCATCTTTGGCAGCAATTCCAGCCCCAAAGTATTTTGGAATATGATGCCACAAGCTTGGCACACTTATCTTTGGGCAGTTTCAGCCTTCCCTCTTTGCAGCACCTCTCAAGTTCCACCAGGTTGGATGGGAAGCGTTGGTGCCAGCCATTTTCAGATCTCTCCTGAGATGTTCAATTGGATTCAAGTCTTGGCTCTGGCTGGGCCATTCAAGGGCAATCACAGAGTTGTCCCAAAGTCACTTCTTTGATATCTTGGCTGTGCTTGTCCTGCTGAAAGACGAACCGTCGCCCTAGTCTGAGGTCAAGAGCGCTCAGCGGCAGGTTTTCAACCAAGTTGTCTCTGTATATTGCTGCATTCATTCATCATCTATCCTGACTAGTCACCTGGTTCCCACCACTGAAAATCATCCCCACAGCGTGATGCGGCCACCACAATGCTTCGCTGTAGGGATTGTATTATCCTGGTGATAAGCGTTGCCTGGTTTCCTCCCAACATGGCACTGGCATTTATGCCCAAGAGTTCAATCTTTGTCTCACCACCCCAAAAATACTTTGTTTGGTGAGAGTCTTTCAAGTGTATTTTAACAAACTCTAGTCGGGCTGCCATGTTCCTTTTATCAAGGAGAGCCTTCCTTCTGGCCACTCCTTGGTAAAGAGTCCTGGCGATTCCAAACGTCTTTTATTTACGGATAATAGAGGCCACTGTGCTCATTGGGACCTTCAAAGCAGCAGAAATATACCTTTCCCCAGAATTGTGCCTTGAGACAATCCTGTCTCAAAGGTCTATAAACTATTCCTTTAACTTCATGCTTGGTTTGTTCTCTGACATGCACTGTCAACTGAGGGACCTTTTATAGATAGGTGTGCCTTTCCAAATCATGTCCAGTCAACTGAATTGACCACATGTTGACTCCAATTAAGCTGTAGAAACATCTCAAGGACCAACAGTGGAAACAGGACGCACCTGAGCTCAATTTAAAGCTTCATGGCAAACGCTGTGAATCCATAGTCATTTATTTTTAAACATTTGCCAAAATATCCAAACACGTTCTCCATGTTGTCATTGTGGTATGGAGTGTGTAGAATTTTTAGGAAAATATGTATTTAATACATTTTTGGATTATGCCGTAACATAACAAAATGTGGAAAAAGTGAAGGGCTGTCAATACTTTCCGGATGCACTGTATTATTATAATAGCAATATCATGTTTTATAATATAATAAATGATAGGCTCAACATGAACGGGTGCAAAACATTGTAGGGAACCATTCATGGGTGCATTATCTACTACATTATGTACAGTACACTAGGACATAGGTATAGTACTGGTAAGTAATGGTATGCATTTGTTTAGAAATGGCACCCACGATAATTCGATATTATCTAATAAGTGCAGCTGAATCACAGCGGTGTTATACACTTTTTATTCTGTTAATATTTGTTGTCACACTTAAGTACATGTTCACAACAAAAAACCTGCAACCAGACACAGCAGACGTTGGGGACAGAGAAAGCCTCATGAAGAAGCAAAGACAGAGACAGATACACAAAGTTGCAGCTCCAAAATAGGGGGTTTATCAACCCTATATAAAAAAATTAGCACAACTTGCAAGTGTGAGGTTTATGACGGCATCGGTCCAGTAGAGGGCGCTGCAGGGCCGTGGTGGGGAGACCTGCAACTGACTAATCATGGATTGGCAACAGGTGTGGGGAATCTGTTGATTGGTGAGCTGTGGGTTATTTATGGGTGTCTGTTTGTTTCAGTGAGGGTTGGATGGAAAGGAGCAGGAGACGCTGG
>JAVQJS010083753.1:0-16679 GCA_036024795.1 Galaxias rostratus | reverse complement strand
GACAGAGAGCGAGAGAAAGAGGGGGAGAGAGAGAAAGAGAGAGAGAGAAAGACTCAGAGCGAGGGGGGGGGGGGGGCAGAGAGACTGAGAGAGTGAGTGAGATGTACAGTGCTGCCGCAGCAGAAAGGCTATGTAATTAATGAGAGGCCATATTCATAAAACATGAATCTTGCCTGTGCAGCGCTGAATCATTGAATCATCGGCTCTATGAAGTCACTGTTTCTCCTTATGGTTCGCTTCTCATACAACAAACAAGCACACACACACTCACACACACACACACACACACACACACAAAGAGACACACAGACACACACACACACCTCCTTTGCCTTTGAAAACATCGTGCATGTGTGTGCGTGCCTGTGTACCCACCACGTACAAACACCTATATGCACACTCACACACACACACACACACACACACACGCACACACACACACACACACACACACACACAATCGTACACCGATGTATGCCAACGCACGCACACACACACATGTTCTATCTTCCCAGACGCCTGGCCAAGGCCGTGTTGGTGATTTTATTATATACATCAGAACTGTCAATCCATTTATCTTCAGAAGCCAGGACACAGGGAGTGGAGAGTGAGCAGAAAGAATCGGGCCACTATTAAAAATAACTAGGGATGGAGGATAGGGCCAATAATAAAATTACCAGGGATGGAGGATAGGGCCAATAAAAAAGTAACCAGGGACGGAGGATAGAGCCAATAATAACATAACCAGGGACGGAGAATTGAGCCAATAATAGAATAACCAGGGACGGAGGATAGAGCCAATAATAACATAACCAGGGACAGAGGATTGAGCCAATAATAACATAACCAGGGATGGAGAATTGAGCCAATAATAGAATAACCAGGGACGGAGGATAGAGCCAATAATAACATAACCAGGGACGGACGGTAGGGTCGATAAGAACAAAACCAGGGATTGTAGTGAGGCCGCAATGGATTTTGGTTTCAGTTTGGGGACCTAACAGGGGACTTGTTTTGGGTTTGATTTTACATCCATGGTTGGATCCAAATGGTAATCGCATTGTTTTCTCCTGTGTGGTACAAGAGCAATGCGAAATATGGGATTTACATCTGATGAGAATTGCTGATGAGAATACCATCAGCATTTAGATTAGATTTAGAATTATTTGTATCCCAGACAGATTATAAATAGGCTCAAAAGAAATTGGGCAGGCCACAACTTAGCTATACAAATACATACATGTCTATAGAAAGCTCAAATTGCATCTGTATTGACAGTTCATTGAATATATCCGTAAAACTTTTTTCTTTTTTCTATCTTTCTATCTGTCTATGTGACTGCACAGAAAGAACAAAGTGTACTAGCTGGATATCTGACCATGTTTGGTCAATGTGTTCGATCACGTCGTCTAGAACAGAACGGGTGTTGTTCTGTAGTCAGATGATAGATGGCACTGTTGTTCTTCCATAGAATCTACCCAGTAGTATTTGTGACATGAAATGTATGTTATCACTTTGTAACATTGATGGGAGTTATGGCTTTCTGCAGAGAATGTTATCTGGATTTACATCTTGACAGCTTGACTTTATGTGCATGAATCTTGACAAGCTATTCATCTAGTGTGATTGCATATATGAAAGAGAAACCATGTTTACTTTTTTTTTTCAATTGTGTATAAGCCAAGTAAACATGGCGTCACACTTTATATTTAAAATTTCCTTGAAGCCCGGCTGTTATACAAGCTATGATATTGACAATGTTGTCACTGATTATGGTTATGTGTGATACGGGGTATGTTTTCCTAACAAGTGATGAATTGGCTTGACAAAAAGACTACAAGTAATCTGGGAGAACAATACAACGCTAAATCCTTCACAGCAGGCTGACTTCATCCAGCAGTGAATTATAAAGCGGGGGACTGGCTTGGGGATAAAGACAAAAGAAGCGGTGAATTCTTTCAACAGTGTGCTCCATCATCATACATATCAAATGAGTGAACGGGGGAGGGGATGGGATAAATCCACTTGCTGCAAAGCTTGAGTGCTTTTATGGGACCAAAGATAGTATTGTGTGTCATACTGCATTGCCAAATAGCCCTACTTTAGAACCCAGGTTTACCCCGCTTAGAGCACTGACCACAACAAGAGAAGGAAAAAGAGCAGTCAGAAAAGAGCGGAGAGCAGAGAATTATGTTTTTTTTATTATTAATGTCTGTTGACACACACATATGCGGAAACCAAGTAGAAAGGTGAGATTAAGATGATGCTAGAAAGGAGTAAAAAGGAGAGTTAAAAAAAAAGAAAAGCACAGATGAGAGAGAAGGAGATAAAAGAGCCTTTTACATGAGAAAGAGGAGAAGGCAGAGAAACGCTGAAGGTACGGTAGGCGACGCAAGATTACAGTTCGTGGTAGAGAGAGAGAGAAGTAGAGAGAGAGGAAATGTGTGAGAGAAAGAGACCGAGAAAGAGGTAGAGAGAGAGTGAGAGGGCGCAAGAAAGAGAGAGAAGTGGAGAAAGAGAGATGGAGAGAGAAAAACAGAGAGAGAGAGATGGAGAGAGAAAAGAGAGAGAGTGAAGTTGGAGAGGGATGGAGGAGCTCCAGATGCTGTGGAAATCCTCTCCAGAGGAGACACCTGTGCTCCATCCCCAGTGTGCCAGGGCCATCGTGAAGACTCACCACGTCATTACCATGCTGACACACATGGGTACACACAAACGCACAGCACACACGCAAAACACACCTTGTCCTCCGCTTTATTTGTCTTCTCCTTGCTATCGTGCCCAATCTTGCGGTCTCTACCTTTCTTACACACAAATGCACACACATACGCACACGCACACACACACTGGGAAAAAGACAAACAAAAAAATGATCAGCCACCTTTCTGCCTCATCGGACACATCGTATGCTGTATGTGTCTTGCCCTCACACTCTCAGAGAATGCGTAACACTCTTTCTGCCAGGTCTGCCGTAATGTTAACCAGACACGGCTCTGATAGCACCAGTGTGTATACTCCATTACCCCTCCAAAAACCAGGGCCCCATTAGTCTCTGATCTGGCCCCACAAGGACTGGGGTGATTGGCTGTGTCATTTTGGCTGTCTTAGCCTGGCAGACGGAGGCTGACCGCACCCCCTTCCCTTCCGGCTCATGCTTCTTCTTCACTGTCGTGCTCGCTCGCTCTCTTTGCACTTCAGGTCAGTAACTTTGACTTACACCTCCCCTCACCCGCCCGTCATTAGTATTCCAGCCGGCTCCGGAGCAGACACCCGGTTTCTGGGGTGTGGGGGGACAAAAGGGCTGGTGTGTGGTATGGGATTCGCTTCTCAATCGCTGTGATATGGTTGTAGCGAAGCCCGGGATAGAATCAAAGGGGTGAAGAGAAATGGGGAATTGTCTCTCGGTGGCGGAAAGCAGAATGTTAGATGTTATCTTGGGATAAGGCTCCCCGGAAGATAAAAAAATCAACAAAAAAAAACTAAACAGTTTATGGAAATGTATGTGCTCAAGTGTTGAGGTTTTTGGGGGGAGTTCTGAATTACAAACAGACGTATCCAGAGAAAGCACTTAGACTCGTATACTAAGCTCTGGTGTGTGCAGGCACGTACCCCGATACACACATGCGAACACGCACACACCAACACCAGCACACACAGAGTGACAAAGTCAAAGAGCTGTCATGAAGTCAACTGAGTGGCATTTCGATAAATTAATGAATGTTCCCCCTGTTTAAACAACAATTAATTATCTCGGCATGACACAGGGCCTAGAGAAAAGACACTCACACAGACAGGCGGACACAGACCGGCACACACTCTATAAAGAACAGCTTTTCCAGCCATTTCTTTGGTGATCTTTCACGTAATTCAAAGATGTGTTGACAGGAGCATCACAGTCGATGGTTCTTTTAAAAAACCCTATAGTTAACATGCTGTTCGATATGTAAATACTGTAGAATTACAGGCTTTGTTCATCCATGGAATCACTTGCATTGTGTTTCAGTGAGGCACATGCTTACATTTGTACAAATGAAATAGTTGTACCAATGGCAGCGGCAACACACGTTTCTCTGCTAAACATGTAATGCCTTTCACAGGGGACAGGGAAAAACATATTCTGTGTTAAGTTGACTACAAGTTTGCCGTTAAATCCACGCAAAGGTGCCAAAGCACTGTGACCCTTTCACTCTCCCTTCAGAGACAATGAGAATACCAGGAAGAGGCCACTGTGACACGCCAAAGAGCAGGGGGCACCTAGAAACCCACCCAAACAAAGACGGAGTGTACACCACAGCAACTGTTGACCAAGATCCTCTGCAGTAGCAAGTCCTCAACCTACTTTATAAATAGTCTCCTGTTAATCAACCATGGCCATCCAGATTAATCCTGTGATCCAACCCACCTCCGTCTAATGAACTATTCTGTGGACTATAGCCTCAGGTCATGGGATTAAAACGGGATAAACATCAGTGGTGCACTTTCTACCACTTGTGTATAACCTACCCCTCTCCCTTCCCTCCACCCCCTCACACACACACACACACACACACACACACACACACACACACACACACACACACACACACACACTATTTATCACCTTCTTGGGTCAGTGAATAAAACATGGACTTGTCCAGCCCAAGCACAGTAAACCAAGGGCACTTGTGGTACAGGAAGTATTGCCCTTGTCCAACCGGTCGGCCCTCCCCCAGGCCAACTCAGACAGGTCTATTTGGAATAGCCGTGTTTGGCCTCACGAGGTGTCTCCCCCTGGAGCCACGCGTGCAGCCAATCAATCACCTGATAATACACACCTCGGCTATTCATGACCTCGCTCTCTCCACACACACGACACTAAACTATAACAGGATGTCTCTCGTTCTTTTCCTCTATCACACACATGCATACCTAATACTTAACTGTATATATGTATATGTATACATGCCTGAAACTAAACAGGTGAAGACACACGAACATGCACACGCTCACACAGCGGCACACACAGCCAAACTATGTTTTGGTGTCAACCTGTCCGGGTTCTCTCAACATCCCATCTCCATGGTATTTACCTACAGTGGAATGGTTTTGGATTGCGACCACATTCTCAACATTCCGTCAATAGGATTCCGGAATCCAAATGTGCTAGCGGGTATCCCCTGGTAACATCACATCCAGCTGGGGTCTTTTTCCGCATGGACACGCTTGACAAATAAGAACACAGGGCTGTGTGGGGTGCAGCCGCTGCATCCGACGCACTTCAAATACGATCAGGGCGGGGGATGTAAGGGGGCAGAAGCCCCCAAGACAAGCGGGCAGGCACACAGCAGTGTGCCCACAATGAAGGATCTGGTGGCATATTGTGTGGAAAACGATCCCATTGACTGGTATGGTGGCTATGGTGGAGATGATTAAGTGCTAAAGTTGCATTTTCTCCTTGGAGCAGGCAGCCTGGGGGCTGCGGAGGTCGTGTGATTGCCTCGGTGAGCTACATTACATTGACATGATGGAGAATACTCTCCTGGGGCCTGGAATAATGTAAAAGGAAAGAAGATGAAAAAAAAAAAAAATAAAGAAAAAAAATAGCCCATCCTGGCTTTTTCTGCCGGGACCTCGGAATTCTCGGTGTGCAATAGGATTTACTGATGGATCTCCCTGTGTCGCTGCCTTAATATTGATGACAGGCAGAGCTTTCACACACGGCTGCGCTGCAGCACACACGCCGGGGGAGTCCTCTAATCCGATTCCGCTATTAGAGGGCCCAGACCTCCCAGCTGGGTGTCTCTTGCCTCCCCGCCTGCTCGGCCCCTCATACTGGGAGAACTCAACCATGGCAGGAACCCACGGCCTGTGAAGAAGACCAATGGAGGACGCCTTGGATGGAGTGGGAAAAAACGAGGCTGAAAGCCTAGGTTAAATTGTGCAAAAATGTGTGTGTGTTGTGCTAGGTAACTGTGTGGCAGCATGGGGATGGGTGTGTGTGTGTGTGCAAGTGGCTTTTATTTTTTTTATGGTGGCAATAATTAGCGAGGGGCTAAAATAAGGCAAATTTATAAAACCAAATCCATCAGCCGGACAAGTGGAACAAATTACCTGACCTCGCAGTGGGAGGCGGTTGCCTTATTTGTTTGCTTTTAAAATCTGAAGGGCGTACGGTACTAGAACGGTCACCCAGAGCCAACGTCCCAAATGCTTGACTTCTTCAAAATTAGTGGGGTTCAACACAACACACTAAACAGATGGGCTGTGTGCTTCGATTCACTGCTATTTGGTCAGCCACAATTTCAAGACAAATTGAACAGATGACGAGATGGATGTTTATTTTCTGGGTCACATCTTTGCTAAATGAAGGATTTACTCTCACACCGTGAAATGATGAATGGGTAATTCCCCTTCTGGATAAATGCTCAGACTGAAAGTAGTAGAAAGAAACACACTAGTGTATCCAACCAGTGGAAGATCATGTCTGCATATTTAAAAGAACTTGCTTTGAGGGAAATGATGGCAAGGGTGAGGGATAGTGTTGTCAATTTGCTGTGATGGTGAAATTGTAGGTACACACTTTTCTGCTCTGTCTCCTTTTTAAATTTGATTATGTCAATCAATTTCAAACAGCAATCTTGTAGACTTAATCTCATTCAATATTATATTGCCAACATTAGTTGGTATTATTTCTGAATTGCACAACAATAGCATACCTACAGTGACCATCTCATCAGTTCTTTGTGGGATTGAGAAAAGGGTTTCTGAGTAGAACGGCCTTGCAGCATCTGGCACTTTTTCAGTTTTTTTCCAGCCTATTCCTCAGATAGGGTTAAAGAGGAGCACTTTTTAAACATGAAGCGGGAACTCAGGTGTGCATTTACAGGAGTCTCCCATAGAGCTCCTATTTGTCTCCACCCAGGTGGTGGAGAGTTAGCCAGCAGCCCCTCACAACATCTGCAGGTGATCTCTCCCACAGGTCCACGGAGGCATGTAATAACCCATTACCTCCATCTCTGACAAAAACACACATTTAAACTATACAATTACACCCCCCGCCTCCCGCTCCCTTATGCATTCTATCTCATTCCCTTTTTTTTCCTCTCCCCTTCTGTTCTGCAATTCAATTGCTGCCAACCCTGGGCTCCTCCGCGTTGCCCTCAACCTCCTTCTCTCCGTTCCTCTCCCCCTGCCACCACCAAGGAGACTGGGAGGGGGGTATTTTTTTCTTCATACACTGCTTTGCAGTGCCTTTCAGGCACAATGGAGAAATTCATTGGATAGGCGATGTGGCCACTACTGTGTGTGCACATCTGTAATCCACACACACAACCACGCACGCACGAACACACACACACACACACACACACACACACACACACAAACATATTCACGTTTATGTTTATATAAATGTATATTTTTTTTAAACATTATATTTTTTTTTATATATATATATATATATATATATATATATATCTCGTGTGTGTGTGTGTGTGTGTGTATGTGTGTGTAGGTGTGTGTGTGTGTTTGGGAATGCATTCCTATCACTCGTTTACAAGAAATACATTTTTAACTACAATATTCCTAAAACGTTCTTGGATTAAAAGGTACAAATGGCAACTAGGTGCAATCTGTAAATGAGCAAAAATGGATGTCCACATCTGTTCCTCTTCCTCCCTGTTGCAATGGTTTCACACGTATACCAGCTGCAGAAGTTTGTTTTAACACTGTAGGAGAAAACGGACCACCGTTCAGGGATTTTCTTACAAAAAAATGTAGTCTTCATTGAGGCTAAAGCGCTGGAGCAGCATCAGGTGATTAGTTTTGATGTCTCGGGCTCCTGTAAAGGGCTTAACTATACCTATACTGTAGGTGTCATTAGATAACTGAAGCCCCAGGAAGCCTCCATCTTCCATCATTTCAGACCTGCAAGACCTCCAGTCCTGCAGACTTTGCTATGGCTGAAAACGAAAAAAATTGGAAGAACAAAAGACAGTGAAATTGATTGTGTGGATTGCAATGCCATTTTATTTTACTCTTTTTCAATCAATTCACATCGTTACGCAATGTTTCCAGTCTCCACTGGGCTGATAAAAGCAAAAATAGCCAGGCGGTTCGGCCAAGGAACAACTCTGAGAGTTGAAGTGTCCAAAGACAGACAGCTGCCATCTAGATAAGCAGACGATAGTGTTGTGCCATATGCTTTCATCAGTGGGAATGTTGTAATTGGTCTAATTTAATAAAATGTACTAGTTAAATAAAAAAAAACGTTTAACCCTATCTTCTTAAACATTGCCCTATTTTCTCAAAACATTTAACACAATTGCAAATATTCAAACAACATTCACATAACCCCTTACTCTTTTGGCAGAATTCTGAGTACGGTCTGGATTTAAACCCCTTGGCTGAATGGACAGCTCCAGGTGGCAACAACCAGCAAGATTGCCAGGTTAACCAATTTATCTGGAATGCTATCTGGCTAGGAGGGCTGTTCACTGCTACACACAAATTGTAAAAACAATGTTCTTATTACATCTTTGAATAATTTGAGATAACATAACTTCAATACCCCTCATCTATCTTAAGTTCTCATCTGTCCTTGATGTAACGCAAATATAGCAAATGCAAAGAATTCATTAGACACTACATGAGAATGGAGAAAATGAAAGTCTGAAAATGGAGAACACAGCGTCCAGGGCATAAAGTTGTTTTTTTTGTAGTTAGTGTGTTTTCATCATTTTTTTTTTGCATATAGTGAGCACATTTTGCATTAAACCTCAACAGTGCTGTTAATTTATTGTATTGTATACTGTAAATACTGCAAGAACAAAATGCCGAATGATCTGTTGAATATCTGCATATTCAGTTCTTGCAACAACAAAAAAAGAAACAGTGTAAACTCAAAGAACATACAAAACCACAGTAAATGAATAACTCATTACAGTACACTCCACACTATTTTTGCTAACATTTTCAGTTTGGGATTCTCCAAAAGACCATAAGACCACTTAATTTCAGCAGAAATTACTGTTTTTGAAGATTTTGATTTGTTTTACGTTTACATTTGAGAAAAACTGGTGATGGTGTTAATAAATGTGTTCAACTGTATTACGTCTTTTACTTGGCTTGATTACATGCTTTGAAACAGCTGTGAAGTATATAGAGTCTTTGTGTTGTCAACTGTGTTGAGGTTTTGACACTAGTTTTTTTGTCATTTTGCCACACTAGTGATTCACATTATGAATTGTGTTTTTGAGAGTGAGTGATAAACTTGTTTAAGGTTTTGACAAAAGGGTTAATGATTTGACGCATGGATTTAGGTCAGTGATGATGTGCATCAGATGATGGAATTTACTGTTTTTAGCAATCACGAATAACAGTAATCCTGCACATACACACCTGATCATTAATTTAGATCATTGTGTGAAAACCTAAAAACACTTAAAATGGGTGATAGATTCCACAGGTAATGGACTCAGATTTCCTTACTAAACAATAACTTTCTCAATCACATTTATATAATTAGTCTCACAAGGCTGTCAAATACATTGAAAAATGTTGCGGCAGTCATGGCATACTGTCCCCTGCCCTAGCGTATGGTGGAACGCAAGCATACATAAATCTTAAATAAATGATTTGTTTGTTATGGTTTGTACTCACTGGCCTCTGATAATTCCCCATAATCGTATTCCTTTTCAACCTAGGACAATTGTATTGGTTCCTTGACATTTTTCTCTCGCAGTTGATTGGCTATTCCCTGTTTCCGGGGCTCTGTACTGATGACGTTTCTCGGTCTGCCCTGAGACAGACTGGGGAGAATGGCTGCCAGTGGAGGTTAGGAAGAAAATCTGAATTGTTTTGGTTTATTATTCAAACTAATTTGATATAATTTTAAAGTCAGAGTTTTGTATTTTGGTATACGTAAGACTTTATTACAACCTGACGCAATTAATAAACAGTGATAGATATTTGTCTTGCTTATTGAAGTCCAGTTCTAGCCTGGCTGATCCTCTCGAAAAGTGTGGTTAGCTGAGAGTCGCTGGCTATCTAATTAGCTCAGCAAGCTAGCTAGCTACAGCTGATTGTGTAAACAATTCTTTACGACAGAGTAAACAACTTGAGTTACTCGCAGATATTCTGGAAATGTAGTGGGTTGACTCGCTGACGCTGTTATATTGTTTTGATAAGCGTGTAAGAATGGTATTACTTATTGCTGATTTATTTTCATTGTCTTGACTTTTGGGAAATGTGTTTTCTCTAGTTTGCTAGGTTAGCTAGCTAGTTACATTTCTTGTTCCTTAAAACTTAAACGACATATGGTAGACAACTGTTTTGTGTATTGACGTGACCGTTATCTTAAATTATTTAAAGATGGAGTAGGAACATTGTACAATTTTTGTGTAGCAGTAAATAGCACTCCTAGCCAAATAGCATTCCAGATAAATTGCCTAACCTGGCAATCTCGCTGGTTGTTGCCACCTGGAGTTGTCTATTCAGCCAAGGGGTTTTAATCCGAACCTTACCCAGTCAAGCAGAGAGCCTCGCCGTTGAAAGCGAGGGCTTTGTTCTATCAATTGGTAGCTTATGGGCTAACTTCGTTTCCACTAAATAATACATTGCTGGTTATGTACAAGCGGTATGGTTAAATTGGAGAAAAATCTATGTAACGTAGTGACACTTATCTCGTGTCACATTTCCAACTTGTGTCTCGTTCACCCCTGATATGGTAAAACTAACATTTTAGCTTAGCCGGCCTTTACACTTAGCTAAAAAACCTTGTATGACTACTAGCTATATGTAATGAAAAACAGGCAAATGCAAGCATTTTCAGGTTGTTGTGGTCCTGGATGTAGAATTGTTAATTTGTACAATGATAATTGCAGCTATGTCTATTTAAGGGAAATAAGATGACTTACGTATTGAGTTATCAGCATGGCTGGTTTGCCTCAGAGCCTGCAAAAATGCTGTTTAGCTTTGCTGATTGTCGTTAATAAAAAGCTAAGTAGTCAGTATCATAAGAGACAACAGTTTACCTGTGGCTCAAATGTATTCTTAGGTGGTGTACTGCTTGTTATCCATATCGTGTGTTTAAGATTAACTATTTACCAAAGGCATCATGCTGATCCTTAATATGTTTCTGAATGCTTAGTTTGCTTCACTGAAGTAGGAAAGCTGGTACAAGTACAAAACGGGACTCCCGCAACCAACAACTACAATGGGATCGATGCTGTCCATGCCTGCAGCATCCTCCAGCAGCTCAAAGCCCTATACGATGAAGCACAGCTCACAGACATTGTCGTAGAGGTGGACCACGGCAAGACATTTTCCTGTCACCGAAATGTGCTTGCTGCCATCAGCCCCTACTTTAGGTATGAGTCCTGCCCGCGGAAGACAGATGTTGAAATCGACAGATGTTGTGTTTAGTTTCTTGCTGTGCACTGCAAATGCTGTGGGAGGGGTGTTATTGGTATATGCGAATAGCGTGGTGGTTTCAGTTTGAAATTTAAAGACGTGTTTATGCCGTCACAATTTTATAGGGGGTTTACCTGTCTACCTGTTTTAACAGTGTTCCTCAAAAGTTTTGTTTGTCTTTTAGTACTTTTATCTTGAATGCCTTCCTTTTTCATTTTATTGCAATAGGAGCATGTGATGTTTTGACTTTGTACATCTCTTTGACACCATTTACTTCTTCTCCCAAATCTGACTAGACCGTGTATTAATCCAGAAGTAAATGAACCATCTCCTCACAACATGTCGTGCCTCCATTTTGTCTAGGTCCATGTTCACCAGTGGCCTTACAGAGAGCAGCCAGCGCGAGGTGCGGATCGTGGGCGTGGAGTCCGAGTCTATGCACCTGGTCCTGGACTATGCATACACGTCGCGGGTCACACTGTCCGAGTCCAACGTCCAGGCCCTGTTCACCGCAGCCAGCATCTTCCAGATCCCGTCCTTGCAGGATCAGTGTGCCCAGTTCATGATCAGCCGCCTGGACCCCCAGAACTGCATCGGGGTGTACATGTTCGCTGATGCGTACGGCCACCAGGAGCTGAGGGAGCGCTCCCAAGACTATATCCGAAAGAAGGTAGGTTACACCAGATATTAAACCAACAGCTGTCACGTCGAAACGGGGCATCTTTTTCTGTGGTCTTGCTTAACATTTGAAATAAAAATAATAATGCTTTTTGTTTAGTTTTAGAAGGTAAATATGGTAGTTTACACCATATATTAATATGCATCTTAACCTATATGTCACTCTTACTTTGACCAGTTGATCTTAACTATTAATGCCTGTTTAGGCAGTTCATATAGAAATCTTGCTCCAGCCACGTATTTGTTCGTTCTCGTTGACCCGTTAGACGTAATCTTTCCTGGTTAATGTACAGTTTCAATTCAAACAATTCAAGTTACCAAGAACCCTTAAAAGGCCTGTATGTGTTCTCGATCAACCTATTTTATCGAGGATGCGTTGGTTGCTTACTTGCTAGCAAGAACGCTGATATCTGATATTCCAGAAGTCATAGCAAGAATGACAATTGGAACGCGATCAGTTTTGACTTGCTACAAGCTCATGGCATTTGAAAGGCCATTCATAACAATGTGTGACAACATTCTAGAAAGTTGCTCATCCCTACCATATCAGTAAAATGACAAACCCAAATTTTTGTTGTCTTTAGCTTTATTATGTAAGCAAAGTAGCAGGCTTTACTAAAACGCAAGTGTAAAACCAATCTTGTTGCGCCGATAATACCTAAGCTTTTACCGCAATAGCCAGTTCATGTACTGGCATCTCAATCTCCGATATTGTGTTCCCTGTTCTCATGATTTTGCAAGACCGTTCTCGTTAGGAACAAGTCTCATGTTAGCGTTGTAGGCATTGATGAATAGTCCTGCTGGCATAGTCCTGTTGTATTGGTTAGTCCCCGCTAATGTGCCATTGCCCTGGTAGTTCCTGTGTGTGTCCCAGGAGCAAGAGTTTCTCCACATGACCGAGGAGCAGCTGGTGAGCATCCTGAACCACGACGACCTGAACGTGGAGAAGGAGGAGCACGTCTTTGAGAGCATCGTCCGCTGGCTGGAGCACGACCAGCCGCGCCGCGAGGTCCACCTGGCCCGCGTCTTCGCCCAGTGCGTGCGCCTGCCCCTGCTGGACGAGAGCTTCCTGAGCCGCATCCCGCCCTCCTTCGCCTCGGCCCTCTCCCTGCCCAAGGAGGCGGCGGCGTCGGAGGCCGTGGCCCGCCTCAACGGCACCAACGGCTGCCCCCAGCGTCTGGGCATGACGGCCTCGGAGATGGTCATCTGCTTCGACGCCGCTCGCAGACACTCAGGGAAGAAGCAGACGGTGCCTTGCCTGGACATGGTGGCCGGGCGCGTCTTCAAGCTGTGCAAGCCGCCCAACGACCTGCGCGAAGTGGGCATCCTGGTGTCCTCGGAGAACGACATCTACATCGCCGGGGGCTACCGGCCCAGCAACAGCGAGGTGTCCATCGACCACCGCGCCGAGAGCGACTTCTGGCAGTACGAGCACGCCGGGAACCGCTGGCTGCTGCGGGCGCCCATGCTGCGCGCCCGGATCGGCTGCCGGCTGGTGCACTGCTGCGGCAAGCTGTTTGCCCTCGGAGGGCGCGTGTACGAGGGCGACGGGCGGAACGCCCTCAAGTCGGTGGAGTGCTACGACACGCGGGACAACTGCTGGACGGCCGTCAGCCCCATGCCCATCGCCATGGAGTTCCACAGCGCCGTGGAGTATAAGGATCGCATCTACATCCTCCAAGGTGAGCTGAGGTTCTTCATGGCCTCATGGGAGAAATGTGAGCTGCTGGTTTTGTTTTTACCTCTTCCTCGACATGTAATCAAAACGGCTTATTTCTTAGTTAGAGAAATAGTCCGTTGACTTACTGTATGTCTGTCTGAAAAAATGGTAACTTAACAAATGAATTAATCATTTCTCACTGAGAGGCCTTGTTCGACTAGGTTCAAGCAGTACAGCCTGACGGTTCATTCTCTGTGCCCTCAGGTGAATATTTCTTCTCTTTCGACCCGCGCAAAGACTACTGGGGCCACCTGCCCCCCATGAACGTGCCCAGGAGCCAGGGCCTGACCGCCTTACACAAGAACTGCATCTACTACATCGCCGGGATCTGCCGCAACCACCAGCGCACCTTCACCGTGGAGGTCTACGACATCGAGCAGAACGCCTGGGTCCGCAAAAAGGACCTGCCCTTCGACCAGGCCACCAGCCCCTACATCAAGGCCATGCTGCTGCAGGGCAGGCTGCACCTGTTTGTGCGCGCCACGCAAGTCATGGTGGAGGAGCACGTGTTCCGCACCAGCCGCAAAAACTCCCTGTACCAGTACGACGACGAGGCCGACGTATGGCGCAAAGTCTACGAGACGCCCGAGCGCCTCTGGGACCTGGGCCGCCATTTTGAGTGCGTGGTGGCCAAGCTGTACCCTCAATGTCTTCAGAAGGTGCTCTAAGGTAGCTCGAGGGAGCCTTGTGTCTTCTTTGTGTGTCCGAACTGAACCGTGGAGGTGGGGAAAGGCGGTGCCGCTGCTTGCCTTGTGCCTGGTGCTGTCTTGGGTTTGCACCGCCAGGAGGACCGCTGACGGTTTGGTCTTAAGTTTGTTTCAAACGTTTCGGTTCAACACGATCAAAATGGTGGGTGCTTTTAAAACATTGCAGTATTTCTCGTTGTCCCAGTCTGCACCAAATAACCCACACTGACGCTTGTTTTATAGTACCCGACAATGAATCATAAGTGCAATTATCATCTTGTTTGCTAGTTGTTGAGCCATGTTGTCATTATATTCGAAGTGCATCTATAGGCAAGGACTTAAATAATAGATACGCATGTTCATGTGATGATTGCAACAGAAAACATGCTCCCCAGAAATGGATGCTATTCGTCAGGATAAAGTGAATACTACATATATAAATGATGATATAAACTATATACGTACGGGTAAGAGAAGGGCGCAGGTGCTTATTGGTAGGTTGCCAGTTTAGATGGAGGGGAGGATGAGGTGTACGCGTGTTCAGTTTGTCTTTTTTTGTGTGTTTAATTCCATGCTCAACGCTCCACGTTCTTCTTTATGGACTTAGATTACTTTAGTATTATTGTTTGGTAAGAAGCTTTTTTTTATGGAACTCATACTTCCCCACAAGAAACATGAACGTGTCAAACATTTTGCGACGTGGCCTCAGTACAGCTCTAAGTTACAAATGCGGGTGTTTTTTGGTTTTTGCTATTGTTTTTGCTGTGCTTTGATTTGGCATCCATTTTGTTGCTACAAGGGTCATATGTCAAGGGAAGCTTTGTGAACATGTTGAATAGTCGCACTCCACATTGGAGACAAAAGAGAGACAAACAAGCGCTGAGATTTACCCATGGGGAAGTAGTTGTAAAGGACTTGGCTTGATGCTGTAGGCAGACGAGTGGAACTGGCCAAAGTGTGAATAGCTGCATCACTTTATATTTTTGTTGAGAGTTTTTCAGCATGTCTGAAATGATTATAATCTTCAATACACAATGGGCTTTCAGCCTCCACATAAATGCCAAACAAGCATTTACAAAAAAATTTTTTTATTTTTTTTTATTTTGATTATAAGAAAAATAAGGTTTCTAGTAGCAATAACTAATGAAACTGTGATGATAAAAGACCCTTGTGGAAGTGCATTAGTTAATGTTTTCCGGCTTAATTTTGGTACTCTCCTACGCTAGTTAATGTGACATTTGGGGTTGTTTGATTGATCTATAGTCGTAAGTAAGGTATGTGTAATTATTGCAGATCTCTTGAGTACAATTGTGCCTATAAGTGGACGTGGGGCATCAAAATCAAGTACTGTGTACGCCCTGGTGAATGAGAAGGCGTTTCAAAAGTCTTATTCGCCATTGCACTGAGTCACTCTCCAGTTCAATGGTCCACGGACAGCTAACTTTGAAAGAAGCACCCGCCAACCCAAACAGCGCTCCAGCGCTGGAGGCGGAGCCGGTGTTCAATGTCAACCTTTACGTCGACACGTCCATCCCTGTGCTACTAATGGAGGACGTACAAGAACCTTTGGTGCTGTTCTATTTGACAATCTCGTTGAGGATCCCCGTTACAACAACTGTTCTCTTCAACCGCAACCTTTTCAGTGGCATCAATCATTTCCTCATATGCAGGTTCCGGTGTCATCTTTGCACTACATATTACCCTTTGTTATTGTTTGTACCATAACGATTGAAAGAGCAGCATTCCCTACAATCGATCCTCAACCACATTAGCAATCTTGGGAGATGTAGTCCTGTCTTTGACAAGGGGTGTAATACGAGAGGCACAAGTCAGCATGTACAACAGATAAGCTTCTTCAGAGAAAGACTATAAACCTTTTGACTCTTTTTGCCCTGACCACAACAGTTCCCTCTAAACACCCCTCACTAGGAGGCAGGAGGAAGGGGGTCTACCCATATGCCTAAAAACTCATTTGGGAACCAGAAATGGACAACACTCAGGATTTCTATTGATACACAGTACTGTATTTAAATGTTTTGTCAATGTAATATACTGTACTATAAGTTTGCTGTACTTGCACAGTTTTTAAACTTATTTTTTTGATTTATTTTATAACTTGAAAAAAAAATAGATGTGATTTGTTTTGTTCCTTTCGATGGCTTTGTTTTGTTTTTCTATCTTCTGATATTTAGTTATTGCAGAAT
>JAVQJS010083751.1:0-11300 GCA_036024795.1 Galaxias rostratus | reverse complement strand
ACACACCCAGCCAACCTGGCAAGGTATTAATAATAACAAAGGAACTGAAAAAACCAACCCCCCCCCCCCCCCAACCCCACTCATGCTCTCCTCCCCCCTGCAGCCTTGCCCTTTCTCCTGTAGGATCTTGTATCCAGTGTCGTGCAATCAGGCCCTGCCGGGGCCCAGACAAGCAGGAACCTCTAGATTGGAAACAGTTGTGAGGCATTAGGAAGGTGTGTGCGCCAAGGAGGGCTTAATGATGTGTGTGTGTGTGTGTGTGTGTGTGTGTGTGTGTGTGTGTGTGTGTGTGTGTGTGTTAGTGTGTGAGCGTGTGTGTGTGTTAGTGTGTGTGTGTGTGTGTGTGTGTGTGTGTGCATGCATGCATGTGTTTGAGTGTGTGCAACCAATTTGATGTTTTCCATGCGTGTGTGTTTGTGTGTTTGAGTTTGGATTTATGCAGCAAGAGCTTGTTGGCCTTCAGATTTACACTGTTTTCTTTTGATAGTGCCTGTTTACTCTTGCACAGTGGGTATGCATGCAAATGTTCTCAACATATGTCTACAATAATATCACACTATGGTCTGTGTATAAACTTAAAAAAAGTGACTCAAGTCAATGCTATGGCGAATATGGTCAGGAACACTCCTGAGCACATCAAAACCTACAACAACAACTCAAGATTGAGGTTTTGATTAAGTCATTGATGAAATCATAACTACTCTAGCAGTTCTAACTTAGAGTACGGCCTCGTGTAGCCTGACCGGTATGTCAGGACAGAGCAGAAGAGAGAAGACAGAGCTTTGCATCAGAGAGGGAGGGAGAAAAAAAGGAGATCCATCTCAAACACGTTGTATCCCCTGATGGAATCACACTTACAGTCACACACATCTCTGCACACTCCTAAAGTTCAGATACGTAACAAAAAGTGCACAGACACACACAAACACAAGCATGCATACAAGTGTATGCATATCTCCAATAATCTACATACAGACACACATTATTATCAATTAAGGAACTTGCCTATATGAGTAAGCCAACAAATGCACTGAAATCAATCTTAACCAGACATCCACATCCACACAGCCACAAGCCATGTGTAGTCTCAAGGTGTTCCCCCTTAAGTTCCAATTAAATCCGTAGCAGCCTCCACAGCGGACTTTGATGGTCCCACAACTGTGGTTGGGAAACTGAGGCCCTAACATGTGGAGAAGATTGTCCTTGAATCAGGCTTCATAGTTGTTACCTACTGTTCTCTCCCTTTCCTCTTATCTGCCTCTCTGCTGGGGCTGGCAAGGAAAGTGGCAGCGTTGCAATTACTCTAGAATGTTAGTGTATTTTATGAGATCACAAGGTGGTATAGCTGAACGTAAAATTCTCTCTAATTTTGGTTGGTGAAGAAAAGCACATTTATGGTGTATAGTCAAAAATTTTGTCTGTTCTTACTTCTGTGAATAGTGTACTTTCTCTTTTTTGGTAGTTGGGTGCAGGTAGATAGTATGTATGTGTGCTGCACATCTGTGAGCTGTGTGTGCATGCTGCTCAAAGGCACACATGACAGCCTATGCTGTGGTGATTTATAGTGAGTCTATTAACATTTGTTTTGTGATGGCAGGTTAGGTAAAACGTGTTTTTAATTTTTTATTTAAAGTTATTTAAGTTTTCACACAATATAATTTTTTCAATATTTTTTTGTTACGTTACGTTACGTTATTCTAAATGTAATGTGTAATTATGGTGCTCTGTGAATAAGCAAAATGCAAATGATTATTGATAATAAAACTTCTTTTCTCTCCTTTCTATCACAGAACCATAGTAGCAGAGCTGCTTCCATGTGTTTCCCCCGGAATAACCCCTTTTTTGACCGGACTCCTGTGTTTGTGTAAGGACAATGCCTGTCCTGGGACTACAAAGTGTGAATGAAAAGCACAAATTTGAGAGTTTTTTGTAAGAATGAATTCCTACAAAAATATAGCGTCGACAGACACACCGAAGAGACAATGAAATACAATTTACAGTTTGGATTCCTCTGGTTACTATGCCAAGATTCATACATTTTATGCCACTTTAACCTTTTTGCGTTTTACTGTGTGAGCTGATAGGTGACAAGAAATAATGGCATATTCGTTATAAGCTCAAGGCACAGCTGATGAATGTTTACAATTATAATGCTAATAAGCTAATATTAATAGCTCTCCATGTTGGTAGATACGAAGAAAGCAAATGCAAAGTTTAGCCATCATACCGTAGTGCTGCTTAATTTCTGTGTGCTTCTCAGTTTTTTATATTTTGCTACATGCATTGTGCAACATACATCTGAAACCATTGCATCGATCCATCAAATGAGCAATTTTGGCATAAAGCTTAATGCAAATTTCAGAGAAAGATTATGATAAACACTGATTAACCACCGGTAGGAACACACCAACCTATCGTACACCATTTAGATTTTGTCTATTATGTTTTAAAATATGAATGTTAATTTTTTATATTTACATACAAAATTCTGTTGAAATTTAATAACGGAATTTAGAACATTTAAAGGGAATTCTCAATTTACAATACTGAATACAAGTGCACATGGGTAGTGTAATTTCAATATATTTCTGTCATTCCTGTAGAGCTAACGTGCTTTATTTGGCAAAATAAATGTTTTTAAATTATGATGTAATATCATTTTATGACATGCTTTTCATCCCTATGTGATACATATTTCTATTTATCGGTCTGTCGAATATGCTTTTAATTAAGGAAGTGAGACACAGACATAGGCATCAGGTGAATAATGTTAAGCTCTTCTGCCACATGTTGATGGCGAGGCAAGTGAATGTACAAGTCAAAAAAAGGGAGAATTCAGAAAACAGAACTTCAATTTGATATAGAAATAAGTTTTTTGAGACAAATTGTTAGAAAAAAATACATCAGTAAGAAACATAAAACCAAGAAGACATCCATAGACAAGAAAATATTTACATATCTCCACTTGATTAATTTCTTAATCCAAGAACCAATTATTAAACCAACATTGTCAGTACACAGGTATGTTAGCATAATTTCAGGAGCATAAAAATGATCTTCGTCTAATTTTTGGTCTAGCATTTAAATAGTAATGAGGACTAAAAATATGTTGCGTCACTTTTCCTGCATTCTTGGTTAAACTAAAAATGCGTAATGAAAAGCCAAATAAAATTTCCTTCATAGAGACATCAATAATCTGCCATGGAAATCATCCATACAGGACATATTAACTTCAATCAATTAAATAAATGTTTTTTCATCGAACATTTTTTTCCAGTCATACATACAAAGCACCAATTTAAACGTAAAATTAAGGTGAAAATAAAATGCAAATGATTCTATAGCACCATAACAGGACACAAGATCATAAGTTGATACAAAATGTATGGTATATAAGACGTTACATGGTAAAAAATAAATAAATAAAAGTACACCCTTCATTGCCATAGGTGCTTAAGAAATGTCCAGTTTGAACAAGGGCTTTAACAAGATCTTTAGATGGTCTTTGTAAATATTTACCTCCTGTACATTTCACAATAATTTCCAATAAATGTTGAGGAATAAACAGTAGTATACGGTGCATTAAAAACAACTATCCCAAAAATAAAAACAATATTTATTTTTATTTACAAAAAAAAGAAAGAAATTTACATTGCTAAAAAGGCAAATTGTACCTGCCAATAAAACTATCTATTGGGTCATGAACAACAATTCCCAATGTTACTGTAACTATGCATGGGAACACACAAGTGCACACATTTGTGACCAAAACAGTAGTCCATGGGTCAATGTAGAAAAGTCTAGAGGTAATTTGATAAAATACTCTAGGAATCATTCTTCATAGGTTGAAATACTAATCTTTCATATAGTAAGGAAAAATGTAAGACAGAAACGAAAAACAATAATAAGAAAATTACTATAAACTTTGTCTAAGTTCTCTTGTTTTCTACTTTACTCAACCCAAGATCACTTTAGGGATCCTTCAGTTATTTACAATCTCCAAATGTTATCTTCTGATTATCACCATCTAAATACATTTCGGTTTCCTGGGACCTGAACAAAGTTTGTCAACACAAGTGGTCATAGCTGTATTTTAGGGTATTCAATCACTTACAATTTTGTCGTAAAGTTATTTAAAGAGATTTGCTTTTTTGCTTGAGTCTTTGCAAACTCTGACAACAGCTTTGATAAAACCATGGAATACGTAACTTAAATACCTCCCAGTATTCTTAATCCTTAATTTGAACAAAAAGGTGTTTGCATGATTATGGTTTACTGGCATTTTATCTTACTAGAGACAGTACAAAACACAACAATTCTCCTAATCCTAATCCATTTTAATCTGATCTGTTTAAAAAAAATATCTTGAAACCATGTCAAATATCGAAATAATGCACAACCCAATTTAAAACACACAAGTAAAAACAATGTTTCATTATCACACCTAAGAAAGACTGCCGTTGTCACTAAGAAATGGTCTTTGGTTATCATAGGAATAACAAATAGTGTAAAAAATATCAGGCATATTCATAATTAAGATATTGTCATTCACAAACCCTTTTTTGTTATTGCATCAATAAAAATACAAGAAAATAAAAAAAAACATCAGAAGGAAGCACTTAATAAGTATACAGTGGTTTATGTGTCTATTCTATATCATAATACATCCCCATTCGCTTCCAAGGTGGCTGTCCGTATTTTAAAGATGTGCTTTGTCAACATTTTTTATGTTACGGGTCCCTATCTTAATCTTTTTGAGAATGGTAATTAAAATACCACTCATAGATCAATTTCCCGGTCATAGTACAGCGGTTTCTCTGTATTATTTGGTCATCTCAAATTCAATAAATTAATAGGGCTGGTATTGTGGGACCAAGTGTTTTGGTCTTGTTTGTGTGTCCCATTGAAAGATATGTTCCATATTGATCACAATGTGTATCTATGCATGTATGAGTGTGGATATATGAGAATGTAATTTATTTGTCGTGTTCAAAATAAAATATACATTTGAGACATTTAGCAGATGCTTGAATCAAAAGTGACTTATAATGACATTACAGGTGCAGTCCCCTTTGAAATATTTAAGGTGTCTTGCCTTGGTCAAGGGCACACTACTGATAATGTTCCAAGGTGAACTTGTGAGCTTTTGGTGTCCAAATCACTTACCAGGCACCTGCTACATAAAAGTGAATATCACTTTTCTACATGAAACCTTCATCCCCCTCCATGAGGTCATCTGAAAGTCTTTTGGAGGGTAGAAGAAATAAGGTCAACAAGTCAGACAAAATAGCCATATGACAGATAAAACGGCATGCAAATACTGAAATCAGAGAACACCAATACTACTCTATCTGGTGTGACACTATTGTATAGTACTGGATCCAAGTGCTGCCAAACTCATAACAGTGGAGCCATATGGAAAAAGACATTCATATACATACAATAAAGCATGTGAGTGGCAGCTGTACCTGTGGGGAATAGAGAGCGAAGCCAGTGCTTTAATGGTCTCGCTGTTAGAGTCCCATCTCGGTCTCAGGCTCTGAGCATCCTGGTAGGACAGGGCCACAGTTGAGGCCAACGGCCTCACAAACGCCCAGTACGCACCTACGGACATGAAACAAAACAAAAAGTATTGCTGCCAAATGGTTTCAATAGTAATATGTAATTCAAGAGTTACTGAATGTCAGTGGTGATAACATGGGTGAAATGTAGGAGGACAAACACAGGGACTTATATTATCCTGTGTGGCCAAGAGTGTTCTGAGTCTTTGTAAATGTTTCCTGCATGTATTTATCTGCATCCTAAATTGTGGGCTTAACATTCTTGCAGTTTTGCAAATAATTTTAATTAATATAATTTGGTTGGGATATCATTCATGTGCAATCACGAGGAAGGTGGTGTGCCATGGAAGTGTTTATAGATAATTGGAGCCAGGACTGCACTGTGTGTCTATATTGGAAATATTTGTGTTGAGCAATGTATAGAGGGAAGGGAGGAGAAAAGACAGAAGTATAATGATGTAGAGAGAGATGGTAAGAAAGGAACAAAAGGGAGGTCCATGGAGTGAAAGAGTCCGTCACCTTGCTAGAGGTATGGAAGGAGACCGAAGTTGCAACATTACTTCGAAAGAAAATATCAGCTGTGTATGGAAAAGGACACGAGTGTGAAAGAGAAAAGTGAGATATGAAAACAGACACAAAGAGGAGGAGGAGGGGAGGGAGTGGATATTTTGGCTCTGTTCTTTTGTAGTTGCTGCCTGCCATGTCAGGAGAATTTCAGAATAATCTTGTGTTATACTGTACACATGACAAATAAAACACTTTGAACTTTGAACTTGAACTTTAAGTGAGTGTGTTGTCTTCACCCTGAATCTGTAAGACCCTCTCTAGGGAAACCACAGCGTTCGCACAAGGTCTTCTCTCCAACACAGCCTGGGGCAGAGGTTCCATCTAACAAACAGGTATTACAAGACATTTACATCCCCACTCAAGGAACATCAATACACACACACACGTGTTTCTGCACAGGTTATAAGCATTAACAAACGCACACGCATGTGGGTTCACACACTGCAGCCACAACACATCCTGTAGTCCTTCCAGACCTACAAACAGTGGCAGCCTACCTCTTTGCCCAGCAGGGCGCTGACGCAGGCCTCTGTGGCGTCACAGATGGCGGTGAGGTCATAGCCCCCCTCCAAGGCAAGGACCACCTTGCCCCCCGCCAAGGACATCAGCTGACGGGTCAGGAAGCCAAAACCTGATAGGAGATAGAAACCCCAATAGATGGAAGACAAATGAAAAGCAGAGTTTCACTGTAGAATCTGTTCATAACCATGAAATGTCAAGGTAGCTTGAATGTCAAGCTTGAATGTATTATATAATACTATACTATAAGTGGCTTAATGTTTGGTTTTGTTGGGGGAGCTATGATGACAAAAACTAAATCCGGACAGAATAGTTATGTTCTGCTTCCAGCATTCCATTTTGAGACGCCAGAGTCCCATTCGACAGCTTTCAGCAATGTCCCCACGGTGAAACAGTACAAACAGTAAGAAGGAAATAAAAATCTTCAGTCATTTCGTAAACAAAAATCTGTCTGTGCCGTCAGTGTTTTATAGGTTTTGCATAAACACTTTATTTCTTATGTTTTCAGAATTGCCCTCTGGAAACAGGAAGGATTAATTGAATTTTATTGGCATAATGTTACTTCATAATACGATGCAAAAAAAAATCAAGCAACATTCAGAAAACAAAGCGGAGGGGTCAAGGATTATTTTCCGGCATGTACAGTTAAACTCGAGACGGGAAAAAAAGGAAAAGAAAGAAACTAAGGGAATCAGCATCCAAACACTGCCATTTACTATTTTAATAAATATAACTTTTAATAAAATTCTACGTTAACAATTCAGCCTGAGCAAATATGGTTAGATCTTCATCAGAGTGCAATAACTTGTGTGGGCAGAGCAGACCACACTACCCAGTCAATGGCAAGCAAAAAATGGTTGTGTTTGCTTCAATAGACTCTGGTGAAGGTTCAACAGGGGGAACAGTGGCCTAAAGTGGCCTAGGAGACAGCGTTCCATAAACTAAGTTTAACATGATTTAAACTGAACTCTAATTTCAGTTTGCAAGATTGAAAGAATAGAAAGAGAAAACAGGCTATACTGTGTGACTGATCATGTGTACTGTCTTGTAAGATAGTAAGGAACTGTGTATGTGGGTATGCTTGTGTGTGAGTGTGTTTTACTGTGTGTGAGCGCTTCAGTAGAATGGGCTAAGGGGGTGGGGCTCATTGAGCTTACACTTGGCTGACACTGTGTAGCCCCCCAGTGGCGCCGGATGTCCTTGGACAGCATCAAAACCAGATGAGATCAGCACCACGTCAGGGGAGAACTCTTGAGCTATGGGCATCACAATTGTCCTGTGGACAGCAGAAGGGTGACAGAACAATCATGTTAACATACTAGAATGCAGAGGTGACGAGCTTAAAGTGTGGAATAATACAGTGTGAATTCAAACTTTGTTTTCAAGGACACATAGTCAACTACATTAAGTGTTTTTTTAAAACAGGAACCCTGTAGCCCAAGTATCAGTTTTTACGTGTTCTCAATCTGAATCTCTCTTTTATGTCAATCTCAAGGTTATAGTTGCAGTTGTCTGCCTAGCATTGGGTGTCGCCTAAATTAATGTTAGTGTACATGGTTGTGAGACTTTATCATCAACAATTGATATTCATAACTGGGTAACCTCAGTAGTGTCAATACCCAAAAGTTACATATGTGCAACTTAAGTGACATTTAAAGATTCTCAAGCATTTTTTACATTGAAAAACAAAAATGATTTTTTTATACCTTTCCTGGAGGAATATTGCAGTTTTAGTAATCTACTAAAAAGTCTGTAGCCTCAATGTGCATATGGACATATAAGCTTAGATTTCTTTTGGAAGTTTACTGACCCACAAGTAGGATAGTGGCAACATTATGTGAAGTGATACTGACAGATAAAAATCAAAGCCTTGCCTATTGAGGAAGTCAGCGTACACTCTTCCCTACTCTGCTGTTACTGCCTCCCTTGCTACTCCACTCCGCTCCCACTGCCCCCCCCCCCCCCCTCTCACAAGCAGACCCGGCAGTTCAAAGGCGTTTTGTCTGGTTCCTATTAGGAGCTCGTCCCTCTTCTCACGTCACTGACAGCGAGCCATCTGGAATCCATTGGGCTTAATTATGCTGCCTTTGGATCCCCTAACAATGCACCCCCTCCTTGTCTCCTCCTCTTCCTCTTCCTCCACTAGTCCTCCCCTGCTACCACCAGGACCTACAACTGCGGGGGGAAGGAGAGATGGGGGGTGGGGGGCTGCTGACCTGGAGCACATGTAGCTGTGAGCTCCACATGTAAATATAACACCAAAGCAGTTTTAGGACGCTGTTCCTAGGCTAGAAGTATACATATTGTCCAGTTGGTGGTGGTAATGTACCTTGAACTAAGTTGCCAACACCCAATAACACAAAGAAAGACAAAGAAGAAGCTTAAGCCATATGAGTTACGCGGAATGCTAATTGATTAGCTAAAGTTATTGTTTAGTGATTCCGTACTGTGGCAGCATGGTGTCGCAGTGTTTAGTACTGTAAGACGATCCTGGGTTTGATTCCAACCTGAGGGCCTTTCTAGGTTTGCATGTTCTCCCTGTGTTAGCGTAGGTTTCCTCTGAGTGCTCCGGTTTCCTCCCACAGTCCAAAAACATGTACTGTAGGTTCTTTGGTGACTCTAAAGTGTCCATCGGTGTGAATGTGTGTGTGAGTTGTTGTATGTCTATATGTTAGCCCTGCGATGGACTGACGATCTGTACCCCGAAGTCGGCCGGGATAGGCTCAAGCCCCCCCGTGATCCTGCATAGGATAAGCAATACTGCCAATGGATGGATTCTGTAATGGTAGGTTATTTAAAGGAAAGGTTGTCTTTCTTCTTACACAGCTAAATGGCTCTTGACATTTTAGAAAGAAATTAATAATTTGCCTTCTTAAAATACTATTAAGCGCCTCTGCCTTTAAGGCATGAGCACTGGGATGATGTGTGAGGGCATTCAAATGGTGATGTACAAAATATGAGACGGTGTAGGATTGTAAACAGGAAAATGAACACATAGTATATAAAAGTCTAGGTTCTTCTCATAATAATTCATTGGATTTAGTTTTTAGTTTATCAGGACTGCAATAATCAGTCTGGGCGATCCCAGAGCAACCAATTTGTGCCAGACTTACTCACCCAACATATGCAACACACTTTTGCACACATAGGCACAGACATACAATCTGGCTCCAGTTCCATTGGGAGTGTTTTTTAGTTGGGCACTGATAGGAGTATGGCCCCATGTTTTCTAGTAAGTGGAAGGAAACCGGAGCCCCTGGTGGAAGCCCATAGGGAGACAATGCAAACTCCACACAGGATTTGAGAACAAATATGGTATTGTTCGTTTTTTCTGCTTATTATTTAACTTTGAAGATTCCCAGGTCTTGGTGTTGTAGAGGAATAAACAGGTGGCCTTCACAACAACAGTAAACACAGCACATGCACTACAGCGTAGGTACGTAAGGCTTAGTTGTTAGCATCATGCTCTTGACAATGGGGCCCACCCACTGTGTGTACAGTACGCTTCACTTGGACCGCACATACGGTGAGATTGTTCATTGCAAAACTGGAATTTCGGAGAGAAATGCTCAGCATTCATAACGCTTGCAGAGTAAGCCCCGCTATTCATTCACTAAAGGATGTGGCTTGAATTGAGACAACACAACAAACACAGATTGAATAAAGATGCAATACCCCTCTCCCCCACTGTGCACTGACTTAATGAGAATGAAACGGTGTCTAAAAATGTTTTAATAATAAATAAATAAAATCAGCGCTGAACTTTCTGTCTTGTTTTGAACTACAAAGCTCTCAGTTAACAGATTCCTTCAGATAAAAGAAAAAACTTTATGAATTGCTTGTTTATAAAAATTTTAAAGGCCTGAAGTCTCAAACACAGAGCCTGATTCTGAAGATTTTCTGGATCTTAAAGGTGATACCTGAATGCAGCCAGGTACTCTGCATCCCCCATTGGAGGCTCCAAGCCCCCAGTCCATGCAACGTTCACATTGTAACCCTCCCCGACGCCAGCTCCCACCTAGAAAAAGCGAGGGATGTAGAGAAGTAGGCAATGAACAAGAACAATTCAATCTGGTTAAAAAAACGTAATCTGAACAAAGTTAGTGTTTAGTCCTTGCAAGATATAAAGATTATCCAATGAAGGGCAATCGCACAGTAATGAAATGTTCAAAATATCAACACCACTGTTGCAAAATTTGCATCCAGAGAGTATGACTGCATTACATTTCAGTGCAATGTTCAGACATTTCAGGGAATGATCTTTGCTTCTAAATTGAAAGATTGTTTTATTTATTTTGTTAGATTTTTTAGAGTTTGTCAGGTGATCTCATAAATCACCCAATGCAGAAACAGAACTGAACCCAACGTATTATTCAAAGTCTATATAAATTGTGCACAATTTTAAATCCATAGATTCCAGAAATTTTACACATGGAAGAGACAAGGACTATCTCCCCAATTTGACCACACACTCATGGGGTTGGGGTCAAGATCTTGGAAGTCACTTCTCTTTGAAGTCTTCAAATTCAGTGAACCCTCAACCATCTGTCAGTGGTCAGTGTAAGTGAGCGACAAAGGAAAGTTTAAATGACACACTCTTGGCAACAAGATCTGGCCATTTCCTCTGTGTGTGTATGTGAGAGAGAGAGAGAG
>JAVQJS010083737.1:0-11131 GCA_036024795.1 Galaxias rostratus | reverse complement strand
CACACACACACACACACACACACACACACACACACACACACACACACACACACACACACACACACACACACACCTTTAATGGAAACACAAAACAGTGGCCTCATATGGCAGACATGCTGCTGTTGGAGGCTTGGCTTTGCAGCAGTCACACCACGATGCAATTAATACTCTATTTAGTTGAATTGCTTATTAGTATGCACAATTTCACGCCAACGTTCAAGACCTAGGACTGGGCATGCAGCTGTTCCCCATCAGTACAAGAGCGCGGATTACATGGGATTCACGCCGTTCCGCAAAGCCCTGCTGAATGTTGATCTTTAGCGGATCAGACTGCATGCAGACTTGGCATTAGGGAGAGGACTATACCTTTCAACCTCCGGCGAGGAACGGACTTTGTCAATATAATGACTGCAATTGGAGAATTTCCATGGCGCCCTGACATAATGCAAAAGTCATCAATGCCTTATTTGCCCATCACGTTATGATATCCTGGGGTACGCCGGGCCATGTGTAAAACACCATGGAACACGTGTGCGCGTGACCGTCAGGGTTCACTGCAGGCGGACGGCGAGCACGTCGGATTATTGATCTTTGCCTGGGAGTCGGAACACGAGTCATTCCCAGCTCCACGTGTGTTAAGGCTACGGTCGGCAGCACCCTGCCGCTCTTGGCGTTCCCGCCGGACTGACGACGAGGGCTTAGCCGGGACGAGGGGGGGGTGACGCGTCACCGTGAACGGTGGGAACGTCTGCTCTGTGTTTCAGCCGGTGCATCAAGCGTGGCCCGTCGACCGGCTACCTCGGCCGCAGTCTGCGCTCGACGGGTTAGCGGCGTTCCAGACCAGGCCTGCCGGACTGAAACGTGACCACTGAACAACCCCACAATCACTGGGTGGTTGAAGCTTCCTCCACTGCAGAAGGCACCACCATAATCCATGACCACAGGTAGACGTAATCTACTGTTATTCACCCTGCAATAACAACAACAACA
The DNA here is from genome assembly GCA_036024795.1 of Galaxias rostratus. NCBI lineage: Eukaryota > Metazoa > Chordata > Actinopteri > Galaxiiformes > Galaxiidae > Galaxias > Galaxias rostratus. The sequence goes on along the minus strand of JAVQJS010083737.1, from coordinate 10,141 downwards.
ACAACACATTTGTCAATGAACAGGCCTCATGTTACACAGCATGAACTCAGCAGAACACCAATGGCCATCTTATTTTGATGGACGGCATCATGGCTGCTTCCAAAACCACTTGAGGGAAAAATACTTGTGTAAAACATTTTGTAAATAAAATATGTTGGTGCATTGGCTTGATGAAGGTGTGAAAAGGAAAACAAAGAAAAGTGGACACAGGGTTTCATGTATGTCCTTCGATCAAGTTCAATGGAGTGTCGACGGACATGCAGTTAGCCAAACGAGTAGAATCAAAACATCTTGGAAATATGAACAGCGGTAATCACAGGGCAAAGCCTGTGAACATCTCACAGATGAGATGAATGTGAACAGGTACAATGCCTATTTATCTCACCCAATTGTTCTTCCACAGAGAGCCCCCCCCCCCAAACAAAATATGCCCTACTTAGGTGATATGTCAAATATTCTGTGGCGGGGTGACACAGATCTAATGTAATTGTGACTGATCCCAAAGGCAAGATAACAGTCTGCAATGTAATTTGTAATCAGCTGCATGAAGCTTACCGGCGACAGTAACTCAATAGCGCATGATTAGAACCCTTAGCCTGGATGTGTGTGCCAGTTCTTATTTAGCAAGCTTGATAAACATGACACGGCGTCTCTTTTGAACTCCTAGCACTCAAGCACATCGCTCGGAGACATCTTCTCCCACGGGGGATAAAACTTGTGCTTTGAGAGAGAGAGAGAGAGAGAGAGAGAGAGAGAGAGAGAGAGAGAGAGAGAGAGAGAGGCGGGAAACGTAAGGCCTCCCACATAAATCCGAGGATTTGGGAAAGGAGGGTGAAGCATACTATATTGTTACCGGAGGCTCCCACTGCTTTGCTGGATGAGGTGTTTTCCAGGGAGCAGCCTTTCCAAGATGCACTTCTGCAGGTTTCCTTGTTCCAGCTAATTTGACAACCTTCTTTGATTGTCTACAAGCCAGAGGGAAGGACCCAGTTCCTCCCCAAAGTTTTTTATTATATATATATATTTTTTTTTTTTACAACGCCCCAGATTCGCATCAATGTATCCTTTGTGGAAGACAAGACCAGACTAGCATCTCAAAAATGTCACATTTAAATCTAAATGTATTATCATATTCCTCTGCTAAAAAACCCTGTGTGATGATTCACTGGCTATCAGGGCTGAACTCCATGCCTCACGTTGTTGTTATTATTGCGCAGATATTCTCAAGACACAGACTGACAGATAATGAAATAGACCTGTCACTATGTGGGTACAATTTGACTCGTCATATGCAAAGCACCAATAACAAACACCAAGGAGACGTTGGTGTTGTAGTCCTAGCCTCCACAAAAAGATAGTGACTGTGGGTGAAATATGTTTTCCGTGTCATTTCCCATGTCTAGACAGTGGTAAGTGTCAACTTTAGTCGTCCAACGAGATAAAACTGTCTGGGACTGTTAACTGACAAAAGATTGCAGCAAGGCAATAAGGTTTCCTTTTTCAATCGTGAGTCCTGAGAGACAACCACACAGCTTTATTCCGGCATTAACATACTGTTTGGCAATTTCATTCACTTTCAAAACATATCTGGCTTTCCCGGATCGAACTGACAACTGAGGCCTAGCATACGAATTGATTTGGTTTGACACATGTGATCTATATCAAGAGAGTGGGAAACAGTAAGCAAACGTTGGATCACATAACAGGTTCTGTCGGTAGCATGGTGACCCTGGGGTCAACAGCAGTACATGCTGTGTGTGCTTACAGCAGGGGATGAAGCACTTCAATATTGCCTTTTCTCCAGCACAGTGAACCTTTTTTTAAATCAAATTTTGGAAAAGTGTGCTTGGTAACACACCGTCCACATGTGGTCGAGTGTGGCGCCTTAACAGCCTCATTTGCACCGGTTCTGTTGTGCTACTCCTCGACGTTCTCTAGTCAGGCGTGAGCAAACAAAAGGGCAACGGTCAAAATGCTCAAGCAAGGCCTCCTCATCCGATTGAACATCCCCGATGAGACAACACAAACACCTTCTCTCCTTTCCGAGGAGAAATGGACGGAGCGGGAGGAAGCGAGAAACATAGACAGGTTCGTTTGTAATCAACACAAACAGATGAAGGGGTGAGTTACCATTTGAATTGGTTGTTATTCCCCCATTCGGAAAAAATATAGCTCGAACGGCAATAGATAGAGCGAGTTCTCAGAATGAACACAGTAAACACATGAGCTAGATCACTTACTAACTCAGTGTTGTCATTTATCAAACAGTAATGTAATGGACCTTCAAACATTAAAAATCATTCAAATCAAGTTTGTTTTAACCCACCATGGTGGTAGAACATAAAACCTGCTAACTCACTTCTTCTGTCTCTAGTGAGTGTCTGTTCAAGGATAGAAGGGAACACACGGCGATGTAGTTGATTCAACACGATCAAAATCAAACATCACAGGCAAGTCCACAGGTAATTCGAAGACGTAAACATATTTTTACATTCGAAAGATGATACGATAAAAAACATAGTTTGTAACTTTTGTCAATTGTGCTTTTATAAAATATTACTTCATGCTTGGTGTCGTGGTCTAATTTGGGCATTCTGGCGGATGTTCGGGCCCGAGATGTGGTTCAGGGGTGAGGGGACGGTCGGAGCAAAGGCTAGGTCACCAAGGGACAGTATGAAGACACTGAAGATTGTGGCTCGAGTCAGAACATTAAGCCACGGCTGTAGGTTCATTCCTACATATGTGTCTTTAGATATGTCCATTATGAGCATGTGATCCATCTCGTCCAATAGAATGATCGTTTATCTTATAGACCTATATACTTAGAACCTTGTCTACTAATCAGAACTTGCTATATCATTAGACTGATGTGACTGCTATTTTCTCTGTGTACACTCTGACTCAGACTCTGTAGTCATCAATGCAATTGTACTTGATGCATGGTTTATACCTCTCATTAACTGCTTATTCTCTGTCAGAGATTGAACGTCTCCATTATAGATGGACAGTATTAGGGTCAAGATTAACCACAAGTAACCAGAAATGAGCTTCATCTACTGACACACTGACATTAACACGAAATTATTTTAAATACTCAAATTAACCAGGGAAACTACAGCCTATATTATTAAACAAACAGTCAGAGATAGACACGGACACCATTTAAAAAAACAAAACTAATTGAAACACCCCCGTGTTAATGCAGACTTTTAAAGAGACGGCTGTCCCAAAGAATCTCTCTCCTTTGTTGGTACACGAGGTTAACCCAACCGTGCATACTAATTCCATGACTGTCACCTTGGAGCCTCAGCCAGAAGAAAAAAGGCGTCTTCGTATCTCTTTCACTCAGAGTCAAACCATGAATTTTGCATACAACACAATCTCCCTGGGCTTCGCCGAGACACCAGATTAATCATTTAGGTTTTAGTACAATGCCCAATGTTCACAGGAGCGTTTAAAAGGGCGGGAAACGTCTGACGGGGAGCACATGTGAGGCCTCACACAGCTGTGGTCAATCTGTTAACAGCTGATTTACAATAACACTTTCTTATCCGCTGTTTCCTAATTTAAGGCGTGCTATTGGAGCTTTCGCGTCCACTCCTCCGCAATATTTCTTGCCACCGGCATGGCAACCGGCGAAGCGTGCTCCGCTTATCTCCAAAGCATCCTGCCCGTGGACTTCAGAGAGATCTTCCTCCTCCAAGGCCATCGAGCCGTGAAGATAACAGAAAAAGCTTGGCGTAATCGGGTCCAGGGCCGGAATGACTATTTCTAAGAGTGGGGCCTCTCACACGCTCATCCTGGAAGGCTCCACAACACAAGAGGGTTGAATGTGTGGTCGCGTGTCCAAAGGATAAAAAAGACCTTCACTACATTTACCAGGCGCTGATTCAAAAATGCACATAGATGTAGATGTCACCGTCGTTGACGTGAGATGGCAATTACACTCGGACTTTAGTGCCAGGGGGATGGGGCTAGGCAGCAGGGCAGCAAGATGGTGCTTGTTGCTGTGAGATAGTAGAGCCCTAATTCTCCGTTATGGTGGTGGGGGGTGGTGGTAAATTAATAAATAAGAATACAGATGGTGGCCAATGAGAGGCATGTGGGTGACACTCTCTCTGCCCCTGGTCCTGCAGTTGCGCGAGGCCGGGCAGGTCTCTTGAGCAGGGCCACACGGAGCTCAAGGTAACGCATTAGCATTCCCACGCTCTCGCTGCACACTCGACCGTTTCATTATGTATGAATTGACTGCCAGGGTTTCCACGGCGGCGGCTCCGACGCGCCGTGTACCACAGCCATCTCTTATTCCGTTTGTGGCAGCGAGAGCACCCCCCAAAAAAAAAAAAAAAAGCCGACATGACAACATATTCTGGAGACGTCTCCACGGGTTCCCCCCTCCTGTAAGTCGGAAACAGATTGAAAGGTCAAAAAGGGAAGCGGGGCGGAGTGTCAACCCGTCAGCTCTGCCCGGGGCCTCGCATGACCACATCGCTGGGCAACGCCACGACGGCCCACGGAGTCCCACTTACACTGCAACCTAGAAGGAACACAGCATCAGCGAGCCTGATGACTAACGCAGGGTCAGTGATATGGGAGTGCTGTGACAATGGCCTGCAACCAATTAAACCTGCGGTGAGGTAATGGGAAGAAACTGTATTTTGTTGCTCCCGCGCACGGGTGCAACATGCCAGGTGTAACATGTCAACAATGTGACACGTCAACAATCAAAAGACATTTTAATAATTTAATATTAATTGAAGATCAGAGTCCTGATTTTTCACGCTGAACGCATATTTGAAATAAAATGCCAATAACATCCATTTGGCTTGTGGCTTGAATATGGCCCTTATTGAGATGGCAGGGAATTGTGATAAATAATTGCTTCTTGCTAAGAATTTGATTAGTTATAATAAAACATTTGAAAAAAAAATTGTCAGACAAAGCCAATTCACACTACATCAGTACTTTAATCGTCCGTTCTGAAGTGCCGTTCGTTCTCAGATAGGCCGCTTGATGTACAAATCAGCATTTCACGGAACATTTGCACACATAAGTGAAAATTCTCACTAGAATGACTCTTTGATAGATTTTATTACGTCGGCTCACGGTTGGACTTAAATTACCTCCAGGCACTCATTCCTCCCAACCCCTGCCCCCCACGTCCCCCCAACCCCCCCCACCCCTCCCCTCCGTGCCCAAGATGACGCAGTGGGTTCAACTCCATCACCGTAATCACATCGGTGTAAACGACGTCTCAAGATCACATCGTGAACTCCGCGTAAACCCGGACAGCAGACCCGCGCCCCCCTCTCCGTCACATCAGAGGCTCTCTGCACCCCGTCTCGTTCCCTCACATGAAATCACATTTACAACGAAGTGGGGGGGGGACATAAATAATATTTTTTTCTGGGCTCCGGGATGCAAATCGGGACTTTGGCCTGGATCCTAGTGGCGGCGCGTGACAGTGGTCGGGCGTGAGCATGTTTGACAGACGCAGACGGGCACGGCCGAGCACTCCATTAGTGGCGGCTTTGTCACGGTGGCCGCTGTCACAATCCAGGCCTCGAAGATAGGGGGGGCTGTTTTTGACGGAAGAGTGGAGATACGTAAATTATCCATTGGCGCCGTCCAGCCACTGTCTCTAGAATCAAGTCGGATCATTGCAATGTTCCAGACTCAATGTGAGACGATCCCACAAAAATGCGCACGTTCCCTCGCACACGTGGGTTATAGGAGTTCCATTCCCGTAGCTCCTCAGGAGACCCGAGCCCTAATGATCTCCGAGATCAGGACGGCTCGTGGCACACGGCTCGCAGAGCGGGTTTGCCGAGAGGCGGCTTGAGTTTCCTAATATCCTTGCAGGTCTTTACTGTGCTTTTATGGTCCGCGCCGACACATCCCTAAGATGATTGTAACGAGAGCAATCTGCACTCCCCATCGCCGCGCCTGTACTCTGCCCCTCTCCACGGGCTGCGAGAGGGATAATCAGTGAGCTAATCGTGTGACTATAAAAGGTCCTGGAAGTGACAGATGATCGACGATGAAACAACAACGGCACAGCTACGAGAGGGAGAAGTTATGAAGCAGCCACTGGTGTTCCCGGGGCGTCGGGGTAACGAATGGCTGGGTGAGGCACAGTCGAGCACGCTTCACACCCCTTTTCCCCCTTCTCATCAGTCAATCAAAGAAACAAAAAGAAAGAAATTCTAGATATTTCTTTGTTAGACCATCGTTGCCCACCAACCCACAAGTCACATTTCTATATAATTGTTTGGGGAAATTACTTTCTGATGGCCTACAATGACATTCTGTAATGTATTCAGGTACATTTTTAAGCTATCAGGAATTATGATCATCAGGATTAAAAAAGAGGGGGAAAAAGATTTTCCTCGGGCCAACTTGCAAACAAAAGGGGACTCATTTGTAAATGATTGCCATGTTGTTGTGCTTACGGCTAGCCTCCTCTCAGAGCACCACATTACAGCTTATTGTTGGCATTGAAGTGTACAACTCTCTTTGGGAGCCGCCACTGTTGAAATGCCAAATATGCATTGTCCTCTGTGACCAATAAACTTTGCAGCCAAGCATTTGAACACATTTTGCACGAGTACGGCCTGCTGCTGTAATTACAGTGCATGGAAAGGATAAGCCTACTTTTGGCAAATAGACTGGAATGGCCCTAAACGGGCTAATTAGGCCTACCAGCGGCAAATGGTAGCAATTTTGTCAATTATCTTGCCCCTACCCCACCTCTTTGGAGACATAGAACAGGCAAACCTTCCCCTATGCCTTTCAGCAAAGGTCAGGTCTAGCCATTTTACTGGCCCCAAATATATTTATTCAACGCAATAGTGCAGGTGTTCTCTCTGCTTTTAGCCACATTAAAAAGCTCACTCGGGCAACGGTACTGTTTTCATGCCGTGAAGTGAAAGCAAATATTTTGACCTAGATTTGGGATATTATGGCTGCCATTGAAACTGAAAGCCAGTAAAAAAACAAACAAAAAAAAACAGGTGGGAATCCGCTAATGTCTCCTTCATCGCTCTCTAGAATGCAAGACAGTGCCATATCCATTTCCTCTCCCTTTTGGAATGTCAGTATACATTTGACAGGAATGGGATCACCTCTATGGACACGAGATAACATGCGACACGTCAAAGAACCAGCGTGTCTGCCCGTTTGGAGTGGAGAGACGTTCAAAAGAGCCACGGCAGACAGACCTGATGGAGTCGAAAGCCGTTCCCGAATTCAGACATGGTGTCGACAATCCCGAGGTCCAAAGCTCTGTCACACTTCGTTCATGTCACTCTGAGGTGCGTTTTATCTGATACCCCACCCCCCCCAAACCCCCCAAACCCCCCTCGCCCGCCATCTCTATCACGGGGAGGATGTGGAGCGGTTAAGCCAGGCGGTGCTCCCTTTCTTCCCCACCGAGGAGATAGAGAGGGAACCCGTATCTTAAAAGGTCCAGTTAACATGCTGGGATCCCCACTGGTCGCTGTCGGAGTGACGGACAAATTGGATGTGCCTTTCCCTCACCGAGGGGGATCCTTCCGCCTTCCGAGCACTGGGTAGGTGTGTGTGTGTGTGTGTGTGTGTGTGTGTGAGGGGTGGGGGGGTCGCCATGTAAATCAATCCCAGAATGGACTGAGGCATCCAGCCTGTGGCCGTAAGACGTGTGTGGGGGGTCCTTTGGGCTGTGAGGCTGAATGGGACAGGCTCAGTCACGTGGGGATCATCGCTCAGCAGTGCGGGGGGAGGGCTGCCCCGTTGCTGTTTGTTCTCCTCCCCCGGGCACAGACCCATCTCCAGGGTCCAGCAGGCTTTGTTCAGCGTCTGAGGTGATTCCAAAAGAACCCCCTCCCAGCCCTGCGCGTTACGCAGCGGGAAACACAACGCCGGCACAAACGCGGACACACTCCGACGCCGGCCAAGAAAGATGGAACGCTAACCGCCCCCCTTCTTTTCACAATTTGCTTCAGTGGCGGGGGGCCATGCCCTCGGGGGATACCTGCCACGACTCCTGGGAGCCCTTCCAAGGCAATTATCGATCAAAACCGAGACTGCTGCTGTTCAATGTACTAAAGGAGAAGTGAAATCCTCACAGACGTCCCCGTGTCCGCGGGCATAGCCTGTAGATTACCGGCGTGCTTGTCCATGGGTGTCAATGGCCTCCTTTTTGCCTTCTTGTTCGCCGGTGTTGTGCGCCAGTTAATTGAATCTGACGTCTCTGCCAGTCCAAGGGAAATTGGGCCTTCACCACGCTGCCAATGTGCGCCGACGTTTTCAAAACATTTCATCATTCCATTCGTACACGACAGGGCCTTTGATCAAGAGACGGACAATTGTTTCCCCCGTTGAAAGTAAGGACATGCGCGTGATAGTGTTGCACAATTTGGTGTTTTCACAGGCAGCTGCTGGATATCCAAGACTGTGGACCTTATTTTGAACAACTGGGCAGCCATATTATTCTAAAATAATCAGTACTATTTTGGTGGCGTTGTCAACCATTCCTGCTATCGAGAGTACAATTTTATTCAACATTCAATTCACAGGGTGGGTGGAAAACTCACTGCACTTGCTCTCAAGGTATGGTAAACCGTTTCTACTTTACTTGACTGAGGAATTGATGATATACAGTAAGGGCTGAGAATATTTTCCGCTTCATGGCAAGTTTTTTATTCTCCCCACCTGCACTGACTCTCACGGCACCAACATGCTTCCCTGATATCCATCTCTAATGAAATTCCACACTGCGCAGTCTCTCTTCCACACATTTAACCAATTGAGAGAAAACATAAGCTCTTTAGGGTCAAAACGCCTCACTGAAACACTGAAGGCTTAAAGGTGTACTAATTCAAGTGGGAGATAAATTCACAACATGATTGTATTTTGTAATCCTGCCTTTGAAAGCCTTTCAAAGACATTCATTGGAGGAGAACAAAGAGAATATGGAAATGTTGAGGACAAGTTGAGGATTGATCCATCACTAAAAAGCCTCGCAAACAAATGTGCAAACATACAAACGCATGCGCACAAAAGATGCACGCGTCTTTGAACCCTCGGCGAGCACAGACGCCAAACTCCATTTTTGCTCGAGGAGTGACGAGGCGGATGCATTATGCAGTCGGGGACGCACTGTACCATTGATTAACATTCATCATGCTCCGTCTCCCCCGTGCCTCCTCAGGTCCCCCAGCATACGGGAGGCGGCGAGCAGCCCTCCTGCCACGTCCCCTAGGCCGCTGCCGCGACCCGCGAAGGTTAATAACGGTGGAATGCTGGGTCAGGCTGGCCGTGTATTCAGCTGAACTGGGCGAAGGGGAGAGGTGGGGTAGGGGTTGGCGTGGACGGGGGGTCTAAAGTCTTCAAAGCGGGCGTGGACGAGATGTTGTTGAGAAACCACGACGACAACAGACAGGCACAAACAGGAGAGGTTAAACATGCACGCGCTGTATGCAAGGAAACGTTGCAATTCTGCGTGTGGGTGTGTGAGAGAGTTTGTTTTAACGTTTGTTGTTGTTGCTGTTGTTGATGTCCACAGTGGGTCAGAGCACATTACTTTATCGATTGCATACATTTCTCAATGACAGCCTGTTCTGTTCTATCCCATTAACTACTCCCCCTCTGTCTCATAACAATCTTCTACTTATTTAATTGGATCCCTCTTTGAATTGAATCGGAGGTCAGAAGGGGGACGGACGAGGGAACAGAGCAGATAGTGGAAAGAGGAACCGGCCTCCGTTGAGTCTCCTGCAACTTAGCAGGCAGTGCACTTGTCGGCCCCTTTTTTTTGCTTCTCTTTTTCAGCCCAGGCTGTGATGAGATACTTGTTTCCAAACAGACCACGGGGCAAAGTGATTTGTTGCCACGAGATAGAAATCAGCAGTCATTCAAGAGCGGCTGAAGGAAGTGTAATGTTTGGGCGCGCTCGCTCCAGTGGCCCCCGTCGACCGAGCGATTCGGAAGCTGAAGGACCACCTGTGCTTGTGGCGTCAGGGTCTTTGAGCAGCATTTGGCCATCAATAGGGTGGGGGGATTAAACTTAAAAGAAAGGTTCCAATGTACAGACAGCGTGACAACAGCTCCTCAGAAAACCCCGGGAGGGAGATTCAATAAAAAAAAGGGGGGTGGGGGGTGG
>JAVQJS010083697.1:0-12129 GCA_036024795.1 Galaxias rostratus | reverse complement strand
CATGAATATGGATGAGGAGGCATATGGATGAAGGTGGATGAGAGAAGAAGTAGGAGAGAAGTACTGGAACGACTGCTCCTCACACTTTGTGTGTGTGTGTGTGTGTGTGTGTGTGTGTGTGTGTGTGTGTGTGTGTGTGTGTTTAAAGATAGCTTATTTTTACAGGCAGCTAGCTCATTATTCCTGTTAAGATTGGAATTCAAGCAACGTTTTGTCTTCGGCAATTGGGTCTCCTTATCATGCCAAAACTCAGACGGAAGATCTTCCGTCAGAGGTGCAATGGTTCTCTGCAGAGGTTGAAGCTCAAGGGACAGATGCAGACAACAGCTGACTTAGTTAACATCATGACTCTGAACACAGCCATTACAGAGGGAAAGGTAATTGGATTCACAAATCAGCCAACGGCTTCAGGTTTATGGTGGCGTTTGTCTTTATGGGCCATATTTTAAAGGGCTTGTGCCCAAGCTGTCAAAGGCGTCGGGAGATGGCTGATGGAGTCAGGCATCCGTCATCTTCGATCTATTTCGTAGGCTGCAGCGTTGGCTGTTTATAATGTATTGACATAATAATGTATTGACATAAAGATGCACGCTTAAAGATTTTTTATGGACCCACAGTCCACATTTGCATCCATGGCTACTCCACCGAGTTACCGTTTTCTGCTTCCATTTGTTTGTGTTTGTTATTACATCATAGGTGGAGACCATAGCGGTCCATACATTATCTTAACACTGTGTGGTCCCTCCAGTTTCAAAGAGGAGCTTGGTAAGACACAGTGACACAATACTGCACATTATGAAAGCCTGGCCGCCCTCCGGGCCAAATGCAGCGGTCAGAACATTATGTCCTCACACAGTGGGAACGAGGAGCACTGTGGCACAGCCTTTGTTTTCTGCTTTTTTTTATGGCAGTGTCAGCCATCTTTACTCTAAGCCAGATGAGTATGGATTCCCGCGGGTTGAGGAGAGGTTAGCAGAGAAAGAGGGTACGCGAGTGGGGAGAGACGCCAAAGTGCATCAGTGTGCCTTGTCAGTACAATAAATAAAACACAAAAGAAACTTTACTTTTCAGTGTCCTCAGGCTGATGCTGCTGGTTCCGGTTGGAACCGGTTGGAACCAGATCCGGTGTGGCGGAGAGGAATGAGGATTAAGGTACAGGGAGCTTCCCCAGTGGTCGACTCATTAAGGGTCCCAGTGAGCTTCAGTGTGCTGGGGGAAATCGGTTTCTCTTCTTGTGGCGTATTGGTTTGAGCATGTTAGCATGGTCACTGGACCAGAGTTCTAGAGAGACAGGAACCAGTCTCCAGGCTTTCCAGCTATGGCTTAGCTCAGCCACCAGAACCAACAGGCAAACCAAAACCTCTCCCCGGGCCACGTATACCAAGTGACCTGAACAGCCATGTCAGCTGATCTTTAAAGCATCCGTACCAACTACCTTGCCATTCAAAATATCAAAATGAAAAACATCATAAAACATTAAGCACCAACAACACAGCAGTTTGATGCTGAGATGAATCAAAACAACGTTTGAATGATCATACAGTGACATTCTCCATTCTCCAGCAGCACACTTAAAATCAGTATTATTTACTTGTCCTATTCAGTTTTCCATTATTACCCTGTAGAGGTGAAAACGGTACATAAAATCATGATGCATTTTTCAAAGTCCAGAATGGAATACCTATAAATATGTGTGGTTGTGCACTGTGTTGACTGGGCTTGAACTAGCCAGCAGCTGAACTATAAATCCTCTTTCTGAAGGTCAGCAGAGCGTACGGCTGTTACTGCACTGATTTATCAAAGAAAGACAAGAATGATCGAGAAAGAGTCCCCAGACTTTAAGTTCAAGGAGGGTTTTTAATGAATGGACGGGATGCAGAGTTCAACTGCAGAGTTTTTACTGACATACACTTATTTGTCATATTCATCTTTAGCTGTAAGAATATAATGTGAGCGTTTACTTGGTCCGTTTTCCTTTTGGCCTTTTCATTACTCTGAGCTTAGCTATCTTGTGGAAACATCTGGAGTTTGGACTTCGTAAATCTACGGAAAGGGAACCACTGACAGAAATAGAAGGACACTGTTCACTAGGAGACCTTAGTGCCATTCAATGGGGGAAGATCTAGAACGTGATTTAACAGTCGCAGCCCAGTTAGAAACATTCTGTAAAACTGTGTCAAGAAATCCCTTTTCTCATGCATATTGACGTTGCCCATACATCATATATCATTATATATACCTTGATGTCATGTATCCACTGTTTGAAAAATGTATGTATATTTAGATTGTAAAGTGCTGTGCTTTTTTACATTCTAATAGATGACATTTGGTGTCAAGAAAGGCTCCTCAAAATTAAACATATTTTTTAAATTGATCATTATTACGGAGAATGGAAGTAAATTATTCTGCTTGAAGCAAAACCTTTGAAATGTATTATACTTTGATATAAACACATGTTGGGACACGTCAAGTAGATTTCAAGGCCAATGCAATGCATTCCAGAAATGTACATGATTTGAGTTTTGAATGTAAACACAGTGTAAAGTAAGCTCTGCATTATGAGCTGGAGGTTCCCAGAGGATTTTTCTCTCTTTTTTTTTGCTGAGGCGATGAAATATTTAGAGGCACAGATTTTTTAAGTTCAGCTTGAATAAATTGTGCTGCTTCTTGCATGTAATGGATCATAGTTCTCATTTGAAGCACTTCGGTCTTTTTTCCTGCGCGTCGTCTGTTGCAAAAGATCTCAGACTTTTAAATTATGTTTCGTCACTTAATTTTTCTTCTTCAGCCCATCAAAAAGAGACAGCTGCATAATTGATAGGCTGTCATTTTAAATAAGACCAAACTTTATTGATTTACCTAGTTAAACAAACAAAAAAAATACATTCACTTAACATCAATTAAATAACTGGTCACTAAAATTACCAAAAATTGGCACCCAAACACTTTTTAAACACAACAATAATGCAAATGAGTGTTCGGTTTTATGGTGAACTGAGAGCTTTTGTAGGAGGAAGCATGAATATTCAATCTTTCTCACAGGAAGAGGAAGTAATCGAATTCAGTTCTCACAGGGACAATTTTAAACAGAGCGCTCATCTCCACAGCCAATTTACACTCTCTCTCATTCTCATTTGAATGTCATTCTACTGGGATAAAGCCCCACATCACCAGCTCCCTGAGGTGCATCGGTATTCATGCAGCCCTTTAGTTCAATTAGCTCCCCACACCACCGTCGCAAACCAAACACCCCCGGCTCCGTGAGCCCGGCGATGACCTTCGAATGTGCGGGCCCCGCGTGCATTTGATGGCCTCACCTGCGTGCGCCATATGCCCGCGTGTTTACCGTGGCAGCTGTGCGCGAACGCACACCGCTGAGGTTGTGACAGCCCCACATCAATCACCACTGCTGTGATGAAATGTTTACGTTTTCCCGCTTTGAAGGATTAAAGTTTAATGGCAGGGGAGCGACCGACCCCTGAAGATCTGCCCGGCCCCCCTTTGGTTGTGTGGGCAGGGGGAAGGAAGACGGATGGCGGGGAGGGAGGTGGGGAAGCCGCGTCCTGAGCCCCTCGGCTCACAGTGAGATGGCCAGCGGTCGGTCGACCCTTCCTCTCAAGCCCCCTCCCTCCTTCTCTCTCTTTGGTTGCGCGGCACCCTGGCTTTGCCATGGCTCAGCTCCCCGGAGGATCTCACTCGCCGTCATGGAGATTGATGGATAAACGGGAGGAGGGGACGGGATAAATGAGTGGAGGCACCAGTGCTATCCCGTGCCGTGTGTTGTCTGTTTGAGCTGCTGCGGTAATTAAGGATGGGAGGTCCAGTCAGTGAAGTCTGGCGCTGTTGTCTTCTTTTCCTCTAATCTTCCTGTAAGACCAGATGATTAATGGCTCGGTGGAAGGGGAGCCCCTGGTCGTCGTGTTAAGTGAGCACTTTGAGATGTTTACCCAACCTAGGTCTCTTTTCCTTGTTAGGATCACGACCAGGTACGTCATTGCCTTGGTCATGTGAGACCAGAAACCACAGCATTGGTCAACAGCTTTCATTCCAAGCAGCTTCTGTTTAGAAAAGGTTTTTTCTTTATTTTTTTTTTGCCTTTTTTAACCTTTATACAATTACGAAAGATCCCATTGAGATAAAACATCTTTATTGCGTGGGAGTCCTGACCAAGAAAGGCAGAAGCACAGATTAAAATAGGTGATCACAAAACAGACACACAATAACAATCACAAATAAGCAATGAACCGGACAGACATAAAAAACATTTAATTAAAACATGCCCAACAATTTTCTCTCCCGGTCATTCAAAAATCGATATAAAATCAAGCAGAGAACTCAAATAATTAATGTTAAAGTAATGTAATGATAACTAAATTGAAGAAATAGAGACATTGCAGAGGAATATCAACTACTTACCAATGTAATTAGATGCCAGTCTCTCTGTTTGCCACACTGATTGCTGCTCTGCACACCGACAGAGTTTGAAGGAGGATAACATCTAAATCTATGTACGGATTTGCTCCTCCAGTTTATGAAACAACTATCCGTTATCGTTGTTTGTTTGTGCCACATAATAAATGGATAACAAGATGATTTGTAGTGTTGGTGCTTGAGGCACTAAAACACCAGGCTGTTCCCCGAAGCGTCCATCATTACACACACTTTGAGAAAAGTTCTTGTAAATACTGACTCTGAAAATGTCGTTGACATCAACTCCCCACCCTGTTGTGTATTCCCAGCAATGCTTATGTTAGCATGTAGCCTCATGCATTTTGTATTCTGTCAATTTGTTACATCCTCGCTATTATTAAATTCCAGTCTATTAACAAGCGGTGTGGCTGAATGTGAACGGCCTGACATTGATTTTAGCCGGCCGGCATGTAGCCTACGGGTAAACAGGCCAGCGTGGAGATGAGAGAGAGAGAGAGACTCTGGCTGCCGTGTTCCTCAGGGGAGGCTGCTGTTTAAATCCCCCCCAGAGCTAAACCTGACAAAGGCCTTTGAAGAGGGCGAGTGAAAGGGAGAGCGTGAAACTGTCGTGGCCGGGCCCTCATCCGTACCCCCATTAGTCGAAAACAGACGTCGCCTATACCTTAGCAGCAGTTCCGGCGAAGGGGTGGTGCGGTTTACCGATACGCGTCTGGGAGGAACCGGCCAGGTGAGCGGGATACGTGAATGGCAGAACCTGTGCTGTCGGTTGTATCCATGTGTGTGTGTACACAAGCAGATATTCTTAAGGCATCACCAACTCATGTGAGCGGCTCCAATGTGTAAGATTGTTTCATCGCTGTCCCCTCCATCCATGTGACTGCTGTCTTCTAGCTTCTCTTAACCATTAAGAATCAGAGAAACAGCCCTAACTGGCTAGATTGGATGCATGGATTGACTGGTAGCGAGTGGGGACTTGCAGCTAGGTGCCCGTTGCGGGTTTGGTCCGGTGCTTGCCTGGACAGGTGGTGTTTAAATCTTCAAACACCTGGCGATGCCCCACACAGAACGAGGCAGTTTTAAAAAAGTTTCAGTGGTGCCAATTTTCCAACTGCAGTCCTCCTACTAATTGACTCAAGAGGTTTGAATGTTGTTCAACTGCGTTTTGCAACTGGTCAAAGGTTTGTGCGCGTCTCTTACGCCTATAGGGTCGTCTTGAGCCAGTAGCTGGGCAGGCAAGAGAAGAGAGAGTGAGCAGTGAAAGAGAAGAAGATAGAGAGACTCCACGGATCAACGTCTACTGAGACTTGACAGCACTGTGCTATTTCCTTATTTAGCAGGCTTTTTGTCACTTCTAATTATCTTCGTTTTTTTGCCTGCGTTCCACTTCTAAATAAGGATACAGGAGCATAATGCTGGATGCTGCTGTTCCCATATTTTGTCAACCTGCAGGGCCGAAGGCCCTTCGTTTAAACAAGAGGGAAGCAAACCTGTCATTGCCGTTTGAGCTCAGAGAAAGAGCTGGAGAATATTCAGAAAACATTTAGTCCCTTCTTTCTTTAAAAAATAATTTAATCATCAGTTTTACATTTTCAGTGTTTCCCCCAGTCACTTCCTCCTAAGGACTGCTTTACTTTTGATGCAGCATTGCATTGTAGGTCAGATTCCTGTGTGCCCATTTTAAAATGCTTGGCAGCGTGCCATTGACAGTTACATTTTTTGTGCTGTAACCCCACATTGAAACAAACTTTAAAATGTGACTCGTGAACTATTCAACCTCAGATTCACAATGAATACCTTGGCTCATAGTTGTTGGAAGCGGTTCCAGAGTATATTCATGGACTATCTTACTAAGTGAAATATAAATAGTCCCACCATAGGATACGGATTTCATATTCGTGTTATTCCATGACACTGTGTATGACATGGCAACTCCTCAAAGTATGTTTCAAGTGGGTGTCGGGTGTTGTCCAAATGTCTTTGGCGCGAAATGGGTATCAGAGTTTCTACTGGAGTAGAGGGATCAGTCCCTGGCTCTCTGAGTGCTTCCACCGCCACCCCTATCCTATTACTTGTCTACACACTAAGGTCACAGAAGTAGTAGTCACCTCTACATGCCGCTGTGCTCTAGGGCTGCCTCGTAACGTGGCTTGAACTGAGGTGAACGAAACCCAGGGCTGGTTTTATCACAGCCATAAGAAGCTTCAGGACCCTCAATGGAGGGCCTTCCTATCAATCAGCCTCTGCATTCGTTTGCATCGACAATCATAACTCCAAACAGTGCTCTTTGAACAGGCAGGCGGCCGGGAGATTGCCCGGGAGGCATCTTCAATTACAGTTTAGACGTTCCTTTAGAGGTTCCCCACCTCCCTCTTGATGAGAGGATGCAGAGAAAAGTGAGTTCCACAATTGAATATATCAGTGATATATCTTCGGAATGTCCTATTTCTGAGCATTTTTTATCCGATGCTCAAAAATACCTTCAGATTTGGACTTTTTCAGCCTTTTCCATAACCGTTTGAGATGTCCCTGACTGTTCTCCTGTATCGCGATATAAGCAGCTTAAGCTTTCCTTTTCATATAAACAGTTTCTTATTATAATACATTTGGCATAGATGAGAGTGTGCCTCCAGATGTCATGAATATTTTAGACGGAACCCATTGCGGGGAAAGCATTGTGAGGTCCCCATCCATCACAGGTTTGTTGTTGTGGTCAGACCAACAGCATGGTGGTTGTGTTGCTGACCGAGTTATTAGTTCACAGCCATAGCCTGCCAGGACCAGCTGTACAGGGCCAGAGTGCTGCCATGGCGATTGGGAGGTTTCTTAGGGACATCTAGCCACTAAAGGGGTCAGCGACCAAAATAAAAAACTGGTCGGTGACTTCTCTCCAATTCCGCCGCAAGTAATCAGTTTTGCACAGTTGTACACTTATTTTGTCCTCTCTCCCGTGCAAGGCATGCCTTAATCCCTTTTCAATGTTTTCATATCAGCATCAGCTTTCTTTTATCTGTCTCTGTGCGTGTCGTTTAGTCCTATTTGGCAAATGTGCGGCGGAAAGTGGCACACACATGAATCTAAGTTAACTAAAAGGATTTTTTAATTGGCAAGGCAGATTTTCCTTCCCCCCTTGATTCCTTATCTTATCATCCTTAGAATTTTTTTTCTGCTGAAGTATACAGTGAATATAGAATCAAATCAAGAAATTGCAGATTTAGAACGAGATTTGAAAACATTAAAAAACCTCTCGGTAGTATATAGGCATTTCATCTTTGATTGGCTTCTGAAGCCACTTTTAATGGCAAAGTGTCAGTGTGAGGACTACTTGCTGTTTATAAGGTAGGTAAAAAAGATGCTCTGGTGACCCGATCATCTGGCCTAAAATTAGACACATCATCTGAATAATTGCCTTTTTTATACAAACAAGCTCCTTGAACTGGCCGTTTCTTTATTGGAAAGGTCATTTCCCTTCTCCATTCAAATGCTTCAATCTGCGCACCTCCTTAAAGTCTACCTATATTGCTAGCCAATGGGATAGGTAATGTGTCACCACTGGTTTTTTTGTTTTCATTCTTTCTCCCTCTTTAGCCAGATTACTCAGCATAAACAACTTCAACGCCAACAGCTGGGAACGCGGAAATGGCAGCATTAGACGGCGATCTGACCTCGCCATGCTGTCATGCTGTATTCGCTTCACATACGGCTTCCTGTAGGCTACAGTGAGAGGAGGAGGAGAAAGAGTAGGGGAGAGGAGAGCACAGCGTTCCGGCGTCTCTGATGAGTGGGAGATTGGGAACGGTCAAGACAAATTTACTTTGAGTCCTTTTTTGTGTTTGGATTAGGCAGTTAGCTGATAGTAGTTATTTCTTCTGTTGGGGCAAACTCACATGGACTCAAAGCTGCAAATTTTTTCCTCTCTGACTAAGATTGATGTTAATTCAAATGAAAACAAATTGACTGTTGCATCATGATCATTGACAGGTTTAAACCTACTCGGTTAAAAAAAAAATCTAAGTAATAAAAGTTACAAAAACTATGGTTTGTCTGCCTGCAATGGCGTCATAGCAACCACAAAACTAGTTTATTTTTCTGTTGAACATGCCAGAAAGACGGCCACGGTTTCTGCCCCGGAACATTCCGATTATTCATCCGCACAGCGGCCCGACCACCGCCGACTTCCCCAGTTTACGTTCGCCATGGTCTCGACATTTACAATCATCTTCGAGGCCTTCACTACAGGTGGGCTGAGGCAGACCCACCTCAGATGTGGTGAGGTGTTTGTGAGGTCGGCACCAAGGGTCACGACAGGGATGATCTCATCCTCTCACTCTGTCCTTCTCGCTCTTCGCTGGAATGACTCACTGCTTCATTTTAGCGTACATCACTGCAAACTAAAAGACGCCTGAATACATCAAAAATAGTTGGTTTGTGTCCGCGTGACTGAGACCGGACTGGCGCGACCTGCATCGCTCCTCCAACTCCCATAAGTCCCGAGGCGAAGGGAAGATGCGGCTCCCTGTTCTCCTGCCCTACTTTGACCACTTGTGTTATTTATGACATGGACATAACCTTGACAGCTTTGGAAATGCATTCTTGCCATATCAGTTAAAAGTGTCCTTTTGATGTGGTGAATAATTCCACGCTGCGTGCTAAAATACAATTTGCCCCCGAAACACAACACCCCTCCTTTTTCATCTGTAACATAACGGTGAAGGGATTCCGTGTCGGTACCACCTGCCACAGGGTCCGTTAACACTTTTCATGTCAGACAACCTTTGAAGCCTGTGTGTACACAGAAGTATGGAAGGAAAACATTGAGTTGCGTATGATATTCCACTCTGAGCCCCTCTAAGTAGACTCAGTGAATGAAGGGACTAGGGTCTCTGTCATATTCCCCTAAATCGTGTGTTTTTTGTTCAAACGTTCACCTCGTTTGAAATGAACGATCAAGAGATTTCTTATACTATATCCAACCAGAAAAGAAATCGCAAATTAGACACAGTTTGTATGTTTTAGAGACAATAACTATATATTATTACATTACAGAAAACACTCTTTGCATCCACATATCTGTGGGTAGGGATATTTTCCTTACATTGTTTTATATACATTGTACAACTACAATTATGACAGCTTAGAAGGTAGCTTTTTCCCTTTTTTCTGACGCATATTCAACTTTTTGATTGAATGTACTGTTGTTGTTTGTATCCGAAGAGAAGACAATGTCAGAGCAGCATCAATCTCCATGGTGACAACACAGCTGGACTGGGGCAGAGCGAGCCGACTCACGGAGAATGAGAAGCAGACATCTGGCTAGTCGTCTCCGCAGCCTTCTCTACCTACAGCGACTGCATCCTTAAATAACTTCAAGGGGGGGGGGGGGGGGAAGGAAAACGCTCCAGAAAGAGGCCACGGTTCTGTCGTCAAACGTTGAGCACGTTTCATTTGAAGACCGATTCAATCACGCACGATCCTGTTCCCGCAGACGAATGCGGGCTCTCGAACTGAATTCCTGGAGGGTCAGAGAAAGGAAATGTGCCAAAGAAGCTAATAATACTCAGGTATAGTCTCCTACAACAAAGAGAAACTCCCACTACACATTTCATGCTTTAGATCCGTTAATTGACCCACAAGGGATTAGGAATTCTGATCCAGTCCTTCGTGAGAGATAATTAGGCCAGGCTAATTGTGGACAACAACTGGGACAGTATAAAAACTGCACTGAGCATCAAGCCATAGCCTTTACATTACCATTTTTGATAACATCTGTGATCAGTAAACATTGAAGTTGGAAAGAGGCATCCTAGGGTAGGTTAGGTGAGGACAGAAAGATGAAATGCTTAGTAGGAGACGTTTTATTTGGTCCGATTCCACTGGTGATTACTGAGAGCCATCCATAACCCAACACTTTAGATCATCTGCAGTCAACATAATGTGAATGTTCGGATTGCCCTTTTTTTGACACCATTGTTCAGTAACAAAACAATGACCAGTGATATGTTGCAATGTTTTTGAGAGGTTTGAGAAGCATCTCTGCTACATTCACAATGAGGCCTTTTGATTCGCCTACACATCGAGTAGGGATCTTGAACCCTTCATAGCCAACGGACACTACCATTAATAACAGTCTGGAATTGGTACCCTACTTTTCGTAAATGTTCTTTACGAACATTTTGTTTTTTATTTTTAATCGAGTACTCTCAGTTCATCCCATAGTGAAAGAGTCCTTTGAGTCTGACCTATCACTGTTATGAACATTTTCTAATTTCCTGTGCTCCCCTTTTGGGTGGTGCATTTAAAGTTTTATTTTTTATTATTATGCTATTGAGTGAGATTATTGTACTTTGTCATTTAATTTAAATTATTCTATTTGTCTTCAAATGTGGTACTTTATCACTTAGAAAGATACCATGTAAAAGGCAATTTGAAATACTACAATAAAAATACAAATACTTGGAAACTCTTTTTTTCACTCTAAAAGTAAAATCACAATTAATCACCATATGTAATAATCCACCCGCATCTTAAAACCCCTGCATTTGAGCATTAGACACTCAGCATTATTATTGGTTAACATATCATCGATCCATACTTATCCCCAATCCTTCGTCCAAAACAAGAAAACATGCAAAACAGCCTTTCTGAAAGCAAATCATGTGAGTAAATAGACCGTGAAATCTGAGAGGGGGGGGGGATCCTTTTTTCTCAGAGGATTAATTATGTCACCACAAACCGATGAGACCGACAACATTCGATGCAGTGGAACGCAAGTAGATGGATGAAGAAGTCATCTACGTAGCGTCACAGGCATTAGAGGAAGTACTACGAGAGAAACCCTGTCATTGAAGTGTCCGGTGTCCAGCTAAGCGAAATCCAATGCGGCTAGCTTCATCTTCCAAGTGGGCCGTCAACCTCTTGCTATCATATTCGCAATCTGGGGCGGCACTAAGCATACCTGAGGGTAACATTACAAATGAACTGTAGAAGCAACTAAATACAGGGATTTTCAAAGCACACACACACAAAAAAAGAGTCCCTGGAGCCTTTCTCTGGCATTGATTTTTTGCTTTGTAATGTTTTTTCTCTCAGTGTCTATACACCGTCTGTTCCCACTGACATTCAAGTGATGCTTCTGGCGATGGACAATGTGCTCGGTCATGTTTCCCAGCTCTGCCTATCCGGACACCATTTTAGTTGACTATTGAGCTTTTGTCAATAGAAGTCTGGCTGTTTTTTATCAGAAGCTCTAATGGCTTCCGAGTCCGTGGGCTCCCATCCTTCTTCCATTACCCGGGTAGGAAAAGGCAATAGCAGTGAAGGGGTCCCAAACAAAAAATGGGAGAGTGTATTAATCCGAGTGCTGTGTTTACCCCTGGAGACTGTCCAATAGATATTTTCTTAACAGATGGCCAGGAGATATTGAGGAGAGGAAGAGCGAGAGAGGGAGAGAAAGAGAGCAAGAGAGAGCGCGAGAGAGAGAGAGGAGAAAGAGAGAGAGAGAGAAAAAGAAAGGTAGTGAAAGAGAGAGAGAGAGAGAGAGAGAGAATATATATACAAATGTAATACCCACCTCTGTCTCTGGTTCTGCTTGTCACAAGGGTCCCAAACCTGTTTCTCAGCATCCCAGCTGTTACTTCACGGATCCCCTGTCTGAAAAATATTTATATTGCCCCCCCCCCCCCCTTTTCTTTATTTCCACTT
>JAVQJS010083692.1:0-11789 GCA_036024795.1 Galaxias rostratus | reverse complement strand
TCTCTCTTTTTAACTTAAAATTTTCTGTCTTGGTTTTTAGTTAACACCATAGAACATTTCGTTTATTTAATCAGAAGCACCAAGCCATTTTATATAGCTTACTGAATCAAGTTAATGTTTTGAAATGTGTACTGGCATCATTAGCAGCAAATATAGCATATTAAATCGAGCAATGATTAAATGAGTTAAGTCGATGGACAGACTCATCTTTAATGTGATCGTTGACATTGAATGGCGAACCACGCCACCAACCAGATAGAAGATCTTTGCTCTTCCGCCCAACCAGATCGGGTGGATCACTAGTGGGCTGTGACTTGTGGCCTGGCAACATTCTACCAACGCCTCTTGTCTCGTGCGTCTTCAGAGTCGGGTGGAGTCTACATCCCCTCGCATCTCTTCGGGAACGACTGGCAAATTTATGTATAGTTGGATATATTATCTGATTGTTATTGGAGGTATTCAATCGCAAAGTTAAAATGACGACGACCACCACCTTTTCAGGAATGGAACCTGGTGCCAAAAGCAGTTCCAGGTAAAGATTCCAAAATCTTCATGAACAAACAAAAGAAAGGGGATTTCAGGAAAGCTTCTGCTGACTGAACTGCTTAGCTAAGGGGCGCTAGTTAGCTAGGTTTATGTCAATGCAGCGCTAGCCAACAGCTGATGACTGGCAAGGGATTTTTCAGGATTTAGCTCAACTGTAACATTACTGTAACGCTGTCTTGCTAATTTAGTGAATGCTTGGATGCTTAACGTTCTTCGTCCCACTTCAGAATAACATTTTACTTAGGCGACCTAGGTTGTGGCATTTAACGTTTGCGTACCGCAAACCACAAACCTTTTTAGTTTTCCTAGGAAGATATTTCCCTCACGTTAGCCCCATCGAAATCAATGGCATTGCAAGCACAATGCAAATTGGGTAAATTATCATAATTAAGAGCGCATGAAGTTAATGTAAAAAATAAAGGTTGTATTCATTTTAACCTTCCTATTGATCCTAATAAGTTTGATTAAATAATGAGCATGGGCTAATATGGGTGGTTTTATTTTTTCTCGGGATTTTATTTTGCTGATCGGTGATAAAACTGACAATACAACCATCTTTTTGAATATTTTAAGGAGCTGACTTTGGCCAAACTTTTGTCTACACAAGATTTTAAATTGCTGAATGGTTAGACAGATAGTGATCGAAATTAACCAAGTCAGGAAGCGGTAGTTGTGTTAATGCATACAATATAACGGGCAGACCTGAATTGGTGGGGCGCTGAATCCCATACTATTTTTATGTAAATCTACTTATGTATGTCAGATCAAAAGATAAGCATTGTTTGCATCAGTAATTTCATTTAGCTTTGCTACCAAAATGTTTTGGGGGAAGTTCATTTGCCCTGTTATCTGGTGGAGCGAGTCCTATTAATCAAAAACCGTCATCAAGGATTCGCATGCTGTTGTCGGCTGAAGCGCGGTCTTGGGTGGGGGCTTCGCTAAGCCGGCAAATCTTGGGATAGTTCTTCGCTTTACTAATTCCTTTAGCTAGGTCGACTGACCAACCATCGGCTGAAGGATTCTGTCAATGACAGCAGACCAACTTAAACATAATTAAATCTATAGGCAATCAGAAAGCCTTCTCACCACTATTGCTATTTTTGATTATTATTTAGCTTGACTTCCATGTCGATACTGATTATTCATGTTTCAGTATTATTTGACGATTTATCACCCAATTGAATACAGTTCCCTGTGTCATTTAAGGGTGGGGTCTGCTATATAAGCTTTTTTTTTTTCGTCGCAGCCTGTTTGGAAAGCATGAGCTCATCCGGCTATCTGGCCAGGAGGTGAAGTCTGGTTTAAGCATTAGCCTACTATAAGCCACGCGTGGTGGTGGGTGGTTGACCGAGCAATCGCGATGCTAAATTCACTTTACCTTTAATACCAGCTTTATTTTTCCTATGGTTGCACCCCATTATTGCAGTATCATAGGTGTTGTTTTATCTATGTACCTGGCCCCTCAAACTGTGTGTGTCGGCTTGACTTGACATGTGTGTAAAAGGGAGGGGAAGACTGAGTTAAGGGCTGACATTGCTAATGTGTACATGTCTGTCTTCGTTGAGTTCTCTTGTCAAGCGAAGGAACAAAAGACTTCTCAGTAGTGTAGCTTACCCTTTGGTCAAACAGAGAGTAGGCTTGGTTCACGATGCTTTTGGTGTTCACTGCTCATATTGGTGTCTTTTCTCAGTCTACTAGCACGTGGCTCGTATCTGGACTAGGGTTTTGCCATTTCTTATGAGATGACATCCAGACCTGGAATATGGGTAAAGAGGAGACAAACTATGTGAAAGACTGACTCACTGTTGTCTGGAATTGGATGCCTATTCATGGCTGTGTCATTGCAAAAGAATTTGCACTGAGCTCAAGTGAGAGCGGCTGCTAACCCAGCATAAGATCCAACCACAGTAAACTGCAAGACAGATAGTGCGCCTGTCAGTCTGACAACTGGAACCTGGGCGAGTGTAGACCCTTTTTAGTGTTTTTGTATGATGTGGAAGGAAGTGTGTGTATATGTGTATGTATGTATGCGTGTGTGGTATGGTAGCCATCCCCCAGGTCTCCTCTATTGGGACTATTGATTGGGTGCAGCTGATCCCCAAGGCATGACGTAGGTCTGTGATTGGCCTGACCTGGGTTATGGCAGTTGTCTCATGAATGGTCAGTTGTATGAAAGTTGCTTTGTTCCCTCTTTGCTGTCCAGGGTGCTTCGGCCGCCTGGTGGGGGCTCCAACATCTCCTTTGGCACAGATGACGACCAGCCCCCACGTAAGAACAAGATGGCCTCCAGCATTTTTGATGGACCGGATGACCCCCATGCCCATCGAAGGAACAACCCGCCAAGTAAATAAAAACCTTTGTTCAGCAATTTAGTTTATTTCATGTTTTTTCCATGACCTTTGGCCAGGAAAGCAAAAAGAAAAAGACAATCTTAACGCTTTGAATCCAAATAAATATAAAGAAGCCACAGCTCTGGCTCTCAATGGGAGGACACATTCTTAGTTCTCGTTGCTTTAGCATTTTTTATCACATTGAAGTAGTTTTGGGGGTGTTGTTTAAGCCATATTTGTGTCACCCTTAACTCAAGGCAAGTTGTGGGTTCACATTGAACCAAGTGGTGTGCGAAGAAGTGTGCCCTTCTAGTGACTATTGACATGAATTGCCCAGGGCTGTAGGCAATAGGGCACTGTCAGGGGGTTCAAGACTTGAAGGTTACTCCACAGCCACCAAGGTCACCAATGACATTATACCCAAAGGCACACAGACATGAATTTGAGATGTAGGCCAATGTATCTTTCATGTGCTGTATGTTTTGCATTCCTTGATGTACAAAGGAGTAAAGGATAGCCACTGTAACACACATTCTGTCTGCTAGACTGTGTACGCACATACTACACTACAGGGATTTAGAATTTAAATATTTGGGCCATAAAAGCTTCTTAGAATTCTAGGTTTTTACTTTTATAAAGCAATAACCCAAAATTGGTCAACTGAGTATCGGTGGTGTGTTAAAGATGCATTGGCGTTAAATTGATTTACTTTAATCCTTTGCATTACATGAAAGGAAATACAAAGTTGCAACTACTTCAAATAATGTTGCTAAAACCATGTATTTGGCTTGACATCAGTCTCTTGCTGCAACTTGGTATTGTAGCCCCAGCCAGCTTTGGTTAGCTAACTGATTTGGGCAAGTCCCTCGCAGTTTTTTTTATTTTGTTTGAGAGTTTTCTTTACTACTCTTACCGCTCCTTTACTCCCTGGTGAGTGCATGGAGGGACCAAATCAGACAACGCGTTAGACGCCATGTCTAGACATGTGGGTGTTCAACTCACTAGCGAGCCTTTACATGCTTTCGCTTTAGACATTTTGCTGCAACTCCATGTAGAAAGTATGGCACATAAAAGAAGGGTGAGAAACACCGTCTGTGTCCTCATACCTCTGAAGCTCACAGCTGCCTGCAGAGCCTTCCTGTCGGCCTCCCGACTTTCTCTCTCACCCCCAGGTCACACTCAGGCAAGCCTGCTCTAAGAGAAAGGCTGCATGGCTACGGATACACCTGGCCTGGGATGTTGACAGACGAGTACAGATTTGTAGCACAGTTGTGCGTCGTTGGCTTTTCCTTTTAGCTGGCAATTGTGCCATTGTGTCAGTGCTAATAATAACAATACGACTAATCATTCCAAATAAAGTTACATGTGGTACTTTGGGCTGTTTCATTACTTGATGTAGATCATTGTGGACATAGTAACAACGGCATATGGTCGTTCTCCAGAGATCTTGCCCTTTCTGTATTAGTGTGGCGGCCCTGAGAAGAAAGATATGGGAGTCGCTTGAGATATCTGTGACTGCCCCTCCTTAAAGTGCATTAACATGGCCTCTGCTGACCTTTGTTACCGGGGATTAGATGTGTGGCTGTTGTGTTCAGACTATGTTGTGGTGTTGTAATAGCTGTTACATAGCATGGTTAAGCAGGTTTTCACAGGATGTCCCTCCAGCGGCTTTGGTAGGGGGATGATGATGATGATGATGATGATGATGATGATGATGATGATGATGATGATGATGATGATGATGAGGAGGAGGAGGAGGACAGTGATGGTGGTTCAAGTGTCTCCCAGTAGGAGGCACTCAGTAATCAGAGCTGCTCTCATGCAGTGGAGCTCTCCATACAGACACACATGCTCCACACCCAGTGCATAGGCTGCTTGACCTCCTCCTTGTCTACTGGGCGGCTGATCAGTCATAGGTCATGATTGCATTAGCCTGTGTGTTTGGAACAGTACGCCTCACACAACTTAGGCTAGCTAACCCCCCCCACCCACCCTCGCCTTTTATGGATATATTCCACTGTCCAGCACCATGATTAACTAACACAGAGTCTGAGATAAGGAGGGCCTTGTTTGAGCTATGCCAGTGGCTCTTCACAATGCCTTTACCCCCCTTTTCACTCCAACACCATTTAGTGTACTTCTGGCCAAAATGGCTGCTCTTGTGTGCGATCCTTTGTCCCAGACAGCAGCTCTTGTCTGAAGCTTCCCCTTACTGTCTGGCTTACAGCTGTTGCCTTATGTGGGCTGTTTGTATAGTCGGTTGGACTGTAAGTGTTGGCCAAACGGCACTTTTTAATGCCCTTCCCAGCGAGAGGAGCGGGAGGTTTATGTGGTTTTTGGCCCAGGCCCAGGGAGGCTGTCTGGAAGGGGTCCATGGCTTTTATGCTCTATGGGGTCGGTTGCAGTCCTGCCTGGAGGCCGGGGAATCGGATTTAGGGATGTTTTCGCCGGTAGGATTCCATGATTCTCTTCCCCCCACCATGTCATCCTGGCCAAATCCAGTCCTGTTGAGCCGTGTGAAATACTGAGGGGTGACATCTCTACAAGTGTGCCGCTTTGATGATTTTTGAGGGTTGTTTCTATATAGGGCCACAGCAGCTTGTGCTTATACAGGGCCTCTGAAGCCTATAAACTACCTCGCTGGAATGGTCCATTCTAGACCTAGTAGCACAGGTCTGCTGCCAGGCATTTGTTATAATTTTTTGTCATTAATCCTTTAATATGTATTACAATGTTTAAAGAATACACAAACAATGTGACACCTTTTACTCCGGATCTCTTTCTATCAGCTGGTCAGCCCACCGGCATCCTGTGTGGGGAGCACTCAGCCCCTCTGAGGCGATGCCAGCAGCCGCTTGTCTTCCCCAAGAACCTGGAGCCCGAGCTAACCACCATCACCAACTCTGGGGCCGAGGTGTGGGGCATTCGGGAGGTACGGTCAGACTTCACTCTTAGGCTCTCCCTACTGCCCAGAGACTGGACAGACGAACACACTGGCAGGGTGTCGTCATTCAAATCCAGACCAGTGGTGGCATTCCATCTCGCCCGTGTTATGTGTTATGTACAGCATTCTTTTCAATTCAACATGGTTGGGTTAATATAATAGCAAATTGAACCGTGTTCTTAAACTAAAGTTGATGTGTTTGTCGCTATTGTTTCAGGGGCAGAATGAACACAACAAAGCAAACGAAGGTAAGCTTTCCCAGCATTTTCTCTAAGTGATGGCCGACCTGACATTTCACACGTTTTCAGACTTGCTTCAAAACATGAGGAGACGTCGCATTCCTCCTTTCCCTCGGCGGTCCCAGTAAACGGCAGCAGCATGCCACACATTAGCCAGGCCTTAGCCAGGGGACTCGTGGTGCTGCTCTACTCCCACAACGCCACCCTTCCTGCCTGTTCCAGAATGACATCACTTCGCTCGCCTCTCCAGCTCTTTGAAAAACAACGCGTCCCACAATGGGATAATGGTTTCTCTGGCGCGCTCTCTGCTTTTCAGTGGGCACACACTCACGCATACCTCAGTTGTCCCTGGGCCCCTTTGATGTTTTTTTGCCTTGTCATAAGCAAGCATTGGTCTGTTGTCAACCACCTGGTCCTTTGTTGCCATGACTATGGGGAGCTTTTTTTAAGCTTCAGGTGCACGTAGGCAACCCTTCCTGATCTAGACATAATGGGTGGAGGGATCTGTCCTAAACGGCCATGGAACGAGCCCTAGACTATTCTTTAGACGAAAGAGAAGGCATGGCCATGCCTTGCCTCTAGGTTCTATGCGCGACGCCAGACTGAATCGGCCTTACCACTCTACATGCGGTTTGACCATCCATTTAGAAACCCACTAATGAGTGGCGAGAGGAGAGCCCTGTCTTTCAGCAGCGCTGAAGTGATTTCATTACGGACCAGGCTGGCCCCAATGGAGGAATGTTGAGTTGGTACAATTTATTACATCTGCTTAGATTCAGCTCTGCATCCTCGCACTCGGGCCCACTCAACACAAGACATCTTCCCCTAAGCTTTGAAATTAGCTGTGCCTAGGCCTTATGCATGACATTTGTACTGTTGTGACTGCCTTAGTTTTACTTTGACCTGATCAAATATCCCAGATTTTTCTATACTAATAAACGTTTGATGGTTTTGGCTTGGGAGCAATTAAGCACAGGATGCGCTACCCAGTCCTTGACTATGGGCACAGTGCCTACGTGTGCTCTCATTCTTCCTCCGTCTCTAGAAAAGGCACGTTACGCGTCAACAATTATGCTGCCGTTCCATTGATTTTGTGTGTAGAAAGTCCCGAGGAGGTGGAGGCTGACCAGGAGCAGAAAGAGGAGGAGCCACAGCCGTCTGCCCCGTCGGGGGCCTCCGGGGCCTCCTCTGCCAACTCCACCCCTGGTGGACGAAGAAACCCCCCTGGCGGCAAGTCCAGCCTCATCCTGGGTTGAGACCACAACTTCGTTTTCGTTTGAGCGCTTTTTATTTTTTATTTTTGAAAAAACGAATTACCCGCTCCGTCCTTTCACCCCCCCCACCCCCCGATTCCCCCTCTGCCCAGAAGCCCTTATTGTCCCTGTCACACATAGTCTGTCTCAGCTCTTATCTAACCCTGTCTTCTCTCCCTCCCCTCACCCATGAACCTTTTGTTTTGTCCTTTTTTCTATAAAAATAAAATTAAGCAAACTGTTGACAAAAGCACTTTATGTATCTCCACCCCCCTGCTCTATTGCCACCCTTCCTGTAGTGCATCGCGCCTGCTGGGAAAGGCATGACGCTTAGCTTGTCCCTTGTCCTCGGCTTGTACATGCTCAAGCAGTAAGTCATGAAAAGGATCTGATGCGTGGATTTCTAAATACAATAAAGGTTGATATGAATTTGTTGGTGTTGCTGTTTGTGATTTTTTTTAATTGATGGGCCCTGCATAGCTAAAACCTGCTATACTAAATTGTAAGTTCAGAAAAAAAGTATTATATTCCACATGGAGGTTGTGAAAGCCTATTGGGTTTTTCTTTGATCCTATGAAGTGTTTAACACTGTTTGATTTGTTTCAAGACCCGCTGGGCTGGTCATCTATTCGTGTGCAGACTTTTTTTTTCTGCAATTGTCTGTTTTACATGCAAGCATTTATTGGCATTTGGTCTAGCAGGACTCATGGCTGAAGAATTCTTCCACTACTACAATAATCTGGGAATATTTTTATTGCTGAGGGTTGTTGAATTATCATAATCTGTCTATAGATGACAGTTTTAACTTACATTACACCCAACATTAAATGATTCGGAATGATTAATTCAAGCACATATTGGTTCTATTCATTTGTTTTTTGATCAGATAGTTTTTGAAAATGTTCTACCTGTACTCTGGCTATACTTATATTCAAGGCCTTTCATAAACAATGCCTTAAGTATTACGGCGATTCTTTATATGAAGTTTTAGTTTTACCTATAATGTGAATATAATAAGTCATCTTGGGTTTCCATAATTTGAATAGTAGCAATTTTGATATTCTTGGTGATGGTGGTAGTGCCTGATGTAGTGGTGACTTGTGCTGTCAATCCCAATAATCTTTTGGACTTAATTAATGAATTTACCCCGAGGCAGACTGTTTAGAGACTGAAACATAAAAAGGAAAACAATACAGGTTTGTTCTTCAGTTTCCAACATTCACTGTGTATCAACAAAAAAAGGTTATCTGTGCCCGACACTGCCAGCTACCTCATTTCATCATCTGCTGCTGTACTATGGTATGCTTTGTTACTAGTAATTGTAGTAGTCAGACATTAATTAATAAGCTAATGGCAATAATAGTATATTGTTATCTTATCTAGAACACATTTGTTAGAATGGCATAGTTAAATAAAATTGTTCCTTGTCCACTTTGAATTTTCTCATAAATCACTGTCTAATACTACAGCTTAATGCCAACAGATGATGAGATGAAAAATGTGAATGTTCCCACAAGTGTTTTGCAGTCGTTACTCGGATAGGTATATGTTTAATAAGCAGCTTTTTTAAATTGATCACATTTATATTAATGCTATGAGATCCATGTGCTGTTTGTTTATTATACAAGTGACATTTACATTACATTCTGCCACATAAAAGCTAATATAACAACAGTTCAGGAATACAATTATTATTTTTAAATTGTTTATTTGGTCATGCAAGTCATCAGCTGAGGATTGTTGGATTGATTGAAATTATGGTTTGATTGTATTTGATTTAGTTTTAAAAAAAGGTTGTTAATTGTGCCCATCATTGTTCTGAAAGAAACTAGAAGCTGCACCAAGGGTTTCTCTCAGGAGATCATGAGCTCTCCCTCCCTTTATTCGGATATTTGTCATCTGGCATCTTCCCTGCGTCTTCCTGCAGCGGCGTCTCATTCACTGAGGATGTCTCCCATGTATCCTCTCGTGAAGGCACGTGGCTGTGTCTTCTTTCGGTTTGGCCAACTCTGACTATCATATTTGATATTAAAGATGATTCTTTTTATAAAATGTAATTCTAGAGACTGTCCTTATCGGATATCCAAGCCATTCCACTCCTATGAATATCTCCATCTGCAACAGTAAACAAAGAAACTGGAGACTTGCTAATTATCTGTTGTGACTGTCACATATCTACACACTGATACTCACTTTTACTAGTAATCGTTAATTAATTCAATTCAAAACAACCCGCAAACCCATCTAATCACTCGACAGCCAGTCATGTTCAAGTATCTCCTCCAAAGCTGGTCTCTTTTGAGGGTCTTGTGACAGGCACTGAGCAATGAGATCCTTACAAGCTGCAGTGCCGAAAGATTGACAGTAGAAACGGTAAATATTGTGGCCATTAAATTTCTCCAAACCAAATCTGCCTAATCTGATACTGCATCAGCTAATAGGCACTCATCCCCTTTCTAAATGTGTTTACCCTTTGATAGGCCTCTCTTAAAGGACTTGTGGCGGCCGGCCACTAAATCAGCCTTTTTGGCAAAGGGGATGTATCCACAGACCAGGTGAAACAATAGCACTCCCAGGGACCAGCTGGTGCTCTTGCGACCCAGGTATCTCCTCTCCCTGAACCATTCAGGAGGAAAGTAGGGAGGCGTGCCTGACAGATGGACAACGAGTTGTGAGAATCGAGAATTCATGTCTCGATGCATTGGGCATGGGAATGACTTTTAAGTACACTCAGGTCATCACAATAGTATGAGTAATCGTACCAGCGATGTCCCTGTACAACTCGTCCTTCAGCAGATCCCCAACGCCAAAGTCAATGATCTTGACCTGAAAGCTCTCTGTGTTCACCAGGAGGTTTTCTGGCTTGATGTCCCGATGGAGGACACCGCGCTCACGGCAGTGGAGGGCAGCCTGCACCGCCTGCCGCACAAAGCCCCTGGCCACAGACTCTTTCACGGCCCCTTTGGTCCCAAAGCGGTTGGCGTAGTCGTTCAGGTCCATGCACGGAGCCGGTCGCTCCATGACCAGGATGTAGCAATCTGGCTGCTCGAACCACTCGATCAGCTCCACTACGTGCTCGCTGGTGGGGGGCTGGCAGACCAGGGTCAACAGGGCCACCTCTCGAGGGAGGCCCCTTGCGGTTCCTGGCTGGAAGGAAGAGTTGTTGTTCGGGAGCAATTATGTTTGGACATGTGTGGCACTTAGCTTACGTTCTACCTAAACATTTATACATGGCATTGTGGCTTGAGGACGTATCTAAAGAATGTATTTTGAATAAACAGTGCTTACAATTGTTCAGAGAAGGAAATATAAGTATTGTGAATTCATAACTGTTACATTGAGAAGTTTTCTATAAGTGCAAAACCCTAAAAGCCATTTAACGTGTCTGTTAAAAGCCTCTTACTATTCTGAGGTGGTCCACTCCGGTTCTCCCCTTGCTGATGTACTTAATGGCTACCTGTAAAGTTGTAGTTGTTTTGTTTTTTAAAGCGGAAGGACTTTATGGTGTGAGAAAGTTATTAACCTATTCATTAAATGGAATGACAATTGGAAATGTTTTGAACCTGTCTTCTATCAGAGTTGCGTATTCCTTCATACACCTGTCCACAGCCTCCTTCTCCTAGCAGGTTTCCAACAATGTAGCGAGCAGTGAAACTAGATGTCTCAATTTTATGTTCATCACAAGACCACTGCAAGTTAGGCCATTTCAACAACTTATGCAGACACCTATGTGTTGGTAAGGAAAACAATGTTGTGAAGTCAAACTATTCTCATTTTGTTTTCTAACTTTGTCACAACCTTGGTACATAGTCTCCAATTTTGTCTAAGCTTCCTTACCATTTTAGTTTTCCCATTAGCCAAGGGAAATAATAATTGGTTTCATCTGAGGTGGCCGTCCTTGCCCTCTTAGAATCATTGCTGGTGTTCTTGTCTGAAGGGGAAGACACCTTTTTCTTTTTTTGGCTATTTGTCATTGGTGGTTCCAGACTTTTTACAGCCCTGGGGAGACTTTGAAGAGAGCACCCTGGTATGGAGTCTCTGCGGTGCTTATGTGATTCTGCCTTCTCACTGTTTCCATCTTTGTGTTTCCTCTTCATCTTGTTGTGTAGTCTTTTTTTTACCTCGTATGGCTTGTATCTACATGGAATAAATATTTAATATTAAAACAGCATTATACAGGAACTTTTTGCGGAAGACTTTTTTGAAACGTTTCTGTCATTATTTTGGAAAAGTAAGCACCTCAGTACAAGCATGCATTTATGCATTTAATCAGGTTTTTACAGTTGGTCCATCATAAAGTATGTATGTATGTGTTCAATTGTGGTGAATGTTGTTAGAGCTTGCTGTTAAAACTGTCATTGAGTTTGAGAATCTAAGTTTTGATTTGATGTTAAAATAAAACTCAGTTATGAAAGCGCACAACTCAATATATGTACATCTTTGTGACTACACGAAAAATATTTTCAACATTGAAATC
>JAVQJS010083676.1:0-25464 GCA_036024795.1 Galaxias rostratus | reverse complement strand
TTGGCGATCTGTCCAGGGTGTACCCCGCCTCTCGCCCTAAGTTAGCTGGGATAGGCTCCAGCCCCCCCCGCGACCCTACACAGGATAAGCGGTTCTGACAATGGATGGATGGATGGATGTAATAATAGCTTTAAAATAAAAATAATGTTTAAACATAGGTACAAAATGCAGTGCAGAACGGATTCGGTTTACATTGCATTGGAAAATGTATATAGATAGACTCAAAAAATGTAATCTACTTTGCCTAAATAATTCATATTTAAAATTTGACGAACAATTTCATCGATCAGATATCAATATCTGCTTCTATCAATGCTATGCTTTGCATATTGTATTTTTTTTGGCAGGCATAATTTTGGTCTTAAAAGTTCGGGTCCTATCGAGGTGTATATGCGTTGAGGGACAAAAAGAAGTTAGCGGCGACTGCATATTATTGAAGTCCCCTCCAGTACTGTAGTTGAAGTCTAACAGTTAACAAAACCTGTATTCAGATTCATTTTAAAACTGATTGTTCCATAATTCTTTTTACCGGTTTGTGGAGTTGTGGGGGGAAATAACCAAACATGATTACATCTGCCGGTAAGACGAAGATAATATGATTTTTATAGCTAGCTAGTTTACCCGCTTTAGCCTTAGCCTGCACTACTCTACCGACCATTGATTTAGCTGAGTCACACACTGCAATAACGGGCAGCTAACGTTACTTTAGCTTCGACAGTAATTCTCATTTTATATTTGTGTCTGTATTTCTTAATGTTTCTTAATAGCCTAATACTTTTTACACGCCGATTCAGTCTCGATTCTTAGACACAGAACATTATGAGTGTTACTTTGTCTTAGGTATTTTTTTGGTTAGCTAAGGTTAGCATGATTTTAAACGCTTGCTAGTTGGTGGTGGCTAACTAGCTGATGCTTACGTTAATTATGCTTATTTTGCCAAAGCTACGTACACTCAAAATAGTCGTGCGAAGTAAAATTTATAATAATTTTTCGCTTTATATTTTTTTTCAACAGCTGGAATAATTTCACTCCTCGATGAAGAGGAGCCTCAGCTCAAGGTAATAATATAAAATGGGGGCAAATAATAATAGAAAAATACGGCTTTCTGGTTATGCCTAGTTCTTTATTTATGAGTAATTTTTTTTACAATTGTTAACTTGCTTAGAAATGTTTTCCAAAATGGTGCCGTTTGAAATATTGCCCAATCAAACACAACAATGATCCAAGCAGAACAGCCTTAGTATTGTAACCTTTATATTTTTAAGTTATTCGATTGGTACTAGTAATCACACTGGCTACATAAGCGTTTACTGCTGAAACTGTTATTTAAATATGACAAACCAGACAAAAGCCTAATGTTGACTCCCTATAATTACCCCAGACTCTCACCGGATAATTTATTAAGTTTTTCTGTCACAGAGTAACGTCAACTTGTTTCTAACTTTTTTCTAAAGTAACTGTAAAATGTAAATACATATTTTTAATATCTACATTGTTTTTGAATTATCAGGAGTTTGCCCTGCACAAGTTAAACTCAATTGTGAATGACTTCTGGGCTGAGATTTCAGGATCAGTTGATAAAATGTAAGTGTGAAAATAAATGAGTAGCCCCATACATATGGTCACATTCAAATATACCATCCTCTGACATTGATCACAATCTGTGTGTTTTGCCTTTATGTACGATTGATATTGTTTCCTTTTGCAGCGAGGTCCTCTATGAGGATGAGTCGTTCCGCAGCAGAGAGTTTGCTGCCCTTGTGGCCTCTAAAGTTTTCTACCACCTTGGAGCCTTTGAGGAATCATTGAACTATGCTCTGGGTGCAGGAGATCTTTTCAATGTCACAGATGACTCTGAGTATGTAGAGACCATTATTGGTGAGTAATTGGCTAGATTATTGTTTATAGGTCACATAGATCCTTTCTAAAGACCCTCACACTATTGCGCGCAAAGCTTTTTAATTAATATTTGCCCTCTCAAGCGTTGGAGAAGGAATGCATATTCTTAATATTGTTCTCCTTCGATAGCCAAATGCATTGACCACTACACCAAGCAGCGTGTGGAGAACGCCGAACTGCCGGAGGACGAGGAAAAGAAGAGCATTGACCCTCGCCTGGAGGGTATTGTTAACAAGATGTTTCTGCGTTGCCTTGGAGACCACAAGTACAAGCAGGCAATAGGCATTGCCCTGGAAACCAGGCGTCTTGACATCTTTGAGAAGACTATCCTGGAATCGGTCAGTGATATACATCTTTTTTTTTTTATTATGTCTGCTTATTTATATTTTGGTCTGTGATCATGTCAAATTATTTAATTGTCTGTAATGCAGGATCATAGGTGACTATAAATTGCCGATAGGTGTGAATGTGAGTTGTTGTCTGTCCCTGTGTCAGTCCTGTAATAGACTTGCGACCTGTCCAGGGTGTACCCCATCTCTCACCCTGTGTAAACTGGGATAGGTTTCGGCCTATGTAGAATTGATACAAAATTGATGGGATGCTAATTTGTTGCCTTTATCACTTTATTTAACAATGCATGTTTTGAATACAATTGTTCTGAGATATCAATGAAATTAAATAAACTATATTTAAAGGCTAGGGGCTGTAATGTGAAACACTCAATTGTCTCTCAAAGTCACAGCCTGATTCATTGTTGTGATTCTGTGTATCATTGTGCAGAATGACGTAGGTGGCCTCCTGGCCTACAGCCTGAAGGTCTGCATGTCACTAATGCAGAACAAGAAGTTCCGCAATGAAGTCCTCCGTGTGCTAGTTAAGCTTTACATGAACCTGGAGAAGCCTGACTTCATCAGTGTCTGCCAGGTAGCTATAATACAACTTGTATGGTCATTCATGCCTGTTGCATTTAGACGTCTATTGCTGATGATTGTTGAACTTGGTCTGTAGAATATAGTATTCTAAAGGAATGTCTTTAGTGCAGACTAAAAGTAGTAATTGGGGCCAATGCACTTTGGAACATGGACGGTGTTAGAATGGATGCATAATCCTGAAAATATACATCAATTAGCCCCCTTTGGATTTAGCTTTTCTGTTAATTGCTTTAATCTTGTCATAGGCCACATCTTAGTAAATGGTCTCTCAATAGCACTCTAGTACAAAGTCATTAATGTAATTAATGAATATTTAATGGCCCACTCTAATATGTAATATTCCGCTAACATTCCTATTGTGCACAATTTGGCTTATATACTATTATGAGAGTTTGTATTTTCCTACTGCCTCAATCAATTGACTTTCAACTGGCTGATTCGACTACTGACAAGCTGATGACTTAGTGCCCAATACCGTTGAGGCTCCCCTCTGTAAAGCCAGTAAATGGCGAGGTGATTTATCTCCATCCCTTCCTTTCTCTTTCTCTCTTTCTCTCTCTCTCTCTCTCCCCACAGTGCCTAATCTTCCTGGACGACCCTCAGGCAGTGAGCGACATCCTGGAGAAGTTGGTGAAGGAGGACAACCTACTGATGGCTTACCAGATCTGCTTTGATCTGTACGAGAGTGCCAGCCAGCAGTTCCTCTCCTCGGTCATTCAGAACCTGCGAACAGTAGGCACCCCAATCCCTGCGGTGCCTGGCTCCACCAACACCGGCACTGTACCCACACAGGACAAAGACAGGTGGGCAGGCAGTGGTCATGTGGCAAAGGCGTTGAGAATAAGGCAGCGTGTTGTCTAATGGGAGACCCTAAGTAACACCACTTTGTTATTTGAATAATAAATGCATCAATGTATAAGATGAATGGTTGAAGCTTTGTGGAACTCTTTTCTTTATTGGTTTAGAAAATTAAAGTAATTTGTGCTTATTACAGCAACGCAATGGACACTGGAGACAAGCCAGGCAGCTGCCCTGCTGGAAAGCTGGCAGATTTGGTGAGTTGGTATACTGCATCGTTATACCCCTTGTTGAACATCGTGTGCCCTTACCACTTTTTGTCACGCACAATCCCATGAAATTTAAATTGGGTCTTCTCTTGTTTGTGCAGAAGGACGAGCCTAAGGACCAGAATGCCAAGATGATCAAAATTCTGAGTGGGGAAATGGCCATCGAGCTGCACCTGCAGTTCCTCATAAGGAACAACAACACAGACCTAATGATTCTCAAGAACACCAAGGTAAAGCTCCAGATGATGGAGAGGGATCTTCTGAAATGCCTGGCAACATTTGTTTCACCAAGGGACCCGCTCTCTCGTTATAGGATGCAGTCCGAAATTCAGTGTGCCATACAGCCACAGTCATAGCCAACTCCTTCATGCATACAGGAACTACAAGTGACCAATTCCTCAGGT
Organism: Galaxias rostratus; assembly: GCA_036024795.1. Taxonomy (NCBI): domain Eukaryota; kingdom Metazoa; phylum Chordata; class Actinopteri; order Galaxiiformes; family Galaxiidae; genus Galaxias; species Galaxias rostratus. The sequence goes on along the minus strand of JAVQJS010083676.1, from coordinate 21,162 downwards.
AGAAGGCATGCCATCAAGGAATACATGTGTTGTCTTACTTCCTCTATCACCAAGGCTCTAGCACTACCAACAGCTAGGAATATAGAACCTTTAAGAATCATCAATACAGCTAAATGGAAATTCATTGATGTGTGTCTTTTTTTATAGGGAGAACTTGGAGTGGCTTGCAAGGGCCACCAACTGGGCTAAGTTCACCGCCACAGCCAGTCTCGGTGTCATTCACAAGGTACATTCACGTATTTATGGCTAGTTGTACTTTGGTTGAAATGTCATATCTAAAGCATCCGGTATGTGTTCGCTAATGTTCAATGCTTTTTAGGGCCATGAGAAAGAAGCGCTTCAGTTGATGGCCACCTACCTGCCCAAGGACACCTCGCCTGGATCGGCCTACCAAGAAGGGGGAGGCCTTTATGCTCTCGGACTGATCCACGCCAACCATGGTGGAGACATCATCGACTACCTGCTCAGTCAGCTCAAGAACGCCAGCAATGATGTGAGTTGCCGCTCAAAACTGTTCAGGGTAGGGCACATGCCCAAAGCCTGCTGGAACTGAATCAGGAAGTGCTCTGTTTCTGATGATTCGACTATGTTATTTTGACAGATTGTCCGTCATGGTGGAGGTCTTGGTCTGGGACTGGCTGCTCTTGGAACAGCTAGACAAGATGTTTATGACCTACTCAAGTCTAATTTATACCAGGATGATGCAGTCACAGGTGCGTTGTTGAATTGGAAATCAGTGCCTTTGGATGTTTAATATGTTCTTTGGCCTTAAATTATAAATTGTCTGATTGTTTAAAAAAAATAATCTTGTGTCTAAAAATTGGGTGCCATAAATCAGTGGAGGTGTAGGAAAGACTATAATGTATTTAGGTTTAACCTTCGCATTAATTGAAGCTAGAGTCTGCAGACAAGATGCTATTTGTTTTGACCAGTTGATCTTTTGCAAAACCCTACTTAAACAACAGAATACATACATTAATTTATTCAAACAGTTACGAGTTCCATCTGACCAAATGCTGAACTTCGGTCATATACATTTTTTGCATGGATAAAAAGTACATTTTGACTAGTTTTCTGTGTTATATGGACGGTAGTAGAAGATACTCACTTCATTAATGGGAAAGTTTTGTACGTGTATATCTATGCGTGCCCTTGTTAAGACAAACGATATAACATGCTGTCTTCTTTTGGTTTCCAGGTGAGGCTGCAGGGCTGGCCCTGGGTCTGGTCATGCTGGGCTCCAAGTCCGCCCAGGCCATCGAGGACATGGTGGGCTACGCCCAGGAGACGCAGCACGAGAAGATCCTACGTGGGCTTGCCGTGGGCATTGCTATGGTCATGTATGGGCGGATGGAGGAGGCAGACACCCTGATTGAGAGTCTTTGCAGAGACAAGGTACACCACCTCCACTTCCACACTATCAATCAGTTTGGCTGCAGAGGGACAGTCCAGATCAACTGGGGGAGAAAAAATCTAATTGTGCCATTCCAAGTGTTGGTATCTGACCACGGTAATGCTGCTATAGCATTTTCTTATATTAGAATAATCAGTTTGACTATTTATAGGTATGTTTGAGTAAAATGAAATAGAAAATTCTATGAATAACTGACAACGATTATCCCCCAAACACATTTTATCTAAAGATAAATATTTAAAGTTTGGATCATATTAATGGCTCTGTTTACTCCCAACATTGCATGACACAGGACCCCATCCTGCGTCGCTCTGGCATGTATACAGTGGGCATGGCCTACTGTGGCTCAGGGAACAACAAGGCCATTCGACGCCTGCTGCATGTGGCTGTGAGTGTTCTCTCTCTCTTGTATCACATACTCTAAAAGGCTGACAAAGCAGATTCCTTTGAACTTTGACAAACTGCAGATGTCACTTTACACAGATTTTATTGTCCCAGACTAAAATATGAGAACCATTTGTGTTTGATAGGAAACGTGGTTCACTTGGGGCCTACAAATGTTACGGGACACCCCTAAAGGTTTATGTCATAGCATAGATATAGTGTTGTACATTGAAAGATTGTGTGTGGCTAGGCTCACACCAATGGCCTCATAAACAAATGTATTTTTCTTGTGACCTCCTAATCCTCCTCTTGATTTGCTGCCACACAGGTTAGTGATGTGAACGATGACGTGAGACGAGCTGCAGTAGAATCCATTGGGTTCATCATGTTCAGGTGAGGTCCTGTCTGGAAAAGCCGTTTACTGTGCCAGCTCCGTTACCAGCCACCAGAGGACTCTCTAGGACTTCTCGGCCTACACACGGTCTCAGCCTTTGTGAAAAGAAACACCACTGATGAATCGGCCCTTACACGTGTACACACTGTCAGCTTTCCTATTGAATTCCAGGCATATTTCCGGCATATTATATTGGACTGTATCTTTGTATGGATATTGTCGGTGGTTTGCGTAGTCTCGACCCCATTTCCCTCTTTGCCAAAATATCCTCAACATACAGTTGAGAGACACTTCTTCTGCCAGCTTTCAGATCGATACCTTTGCCTCTTTCACTCAGGATGGTGAGGCTGTTAGGTCTCTATTAACCCAGCTGCTTATTCACATCTAATCACTATGTAGGAGGTTTTTGGTCTTTGGGTGGATTTGATTTGTATATCGCCCAAGGTATAATATCAGTCACGAGTAGTGTTTTTTTTCTTTGTGATGTGAAAGTGTCACATTCCATTACACTGACTAAAACAGGTTACAGAAAATAGTTTTCACTGTCTGGTCATTTTAATAAGCTTTAGTCAAGTCAAATTTATTTGTATGGCACATTTCACACAGATAGGCCAATGTAAATGTGCTTAATGTAAGACAAGCTGGGACAGATGAGTTTTACACTATTTTTCTAAACTTACGGTTTGCTTTTCCAGTACTCCAGAATAGCCGTTCAATAGCTTTGGAGTTTCGTTGATCCACTGACATGCACATGGTCTTGACATGGTGTAATAGGATGTTTAGCCCTGGGTAGATTTTTGGTGTACGATAATGATACTTCCTATTGGGTTTCTCCTGCTGTAACCATATACCCCTTTCACAGCCAATAGTTTTTAGCCACACCAAAAAATTGGTTAGGCGATTTTGTGTTGGCGTTCAATGCAATAATAAGCGACGTGCAGTGGAAATCTTGTGCAGAATCTTCAAAGTTAAGTAGAAGACCGAATTTTGATTCAATATGTTGCTGCCAACTCTGACTACCATGTTTTCCTGAAAGGCATTTCTCTTGTCTGGCGACACGGCTTCTGGTCCTTGGGTCGCACATTTTTATTTTCTTAGGGTTTATGGTGGCTCATCACTCACACACAGACATGAATTTACCCATCAGGCGTCACAGCCACGTTAAACTGAATGCCTGGCCGAGCGGAGCAACGACCAGGGAACTCTTTTAAGCCCAAAAAAGGCTATGTGATATTCCCATGATCAATTGGCTGTTAGATAAACCATGTGAATCCTTCCTGTGTTTAGAGAGCCTGCTGAACGGCAACAACTCAGCTGTGCTCCCAGGACAATTCGGCCCCACCCCCAGCCCACTGGCAAAGCCTGTAGTCACTGTCCTGTGAGGCCCAGTTGTAAGGCCACTTTGAATGACTGGCGGCACTAACAAAGCCCTTCTCCTGTGGTGTCACACCTTCCCTCTAGACCGCGGTTTACGCCGGTGAACTAATGTGGCGTCTGGGATTTCATTTCAGATGCTTCATTAAAAAAAGGAATTCTGAGCATTTGTAAGATGGGTAGCGCTCAGAAGTAAAATCGGACTCTTTCTTTGTCTGAAGAATTAACTTCATGTGTTTTGCAAAGTGAGGCGTCCTCTCATTAGGATGTAGCCTGGGCGCCTCCGTTTGGAGGTTTTACGGGCACACCCTACTGGCACGAGACCCGAGGGTAGACCCAGAACACGGTTGTTAGATTATATCTCGTCTGGCCTGGGAACGCCTTGGAAAGAAAGTGTTGCTAGGGTTAGGGACGGCTGAAATGCTCTGCTGAGCCTGCTGCCACCACGACCTGGCCCTGGATAAGTGTCGGATAATGGATAGATGGATTGATGTTTTGCAAAATGTCCTTGTTTTGGAACGCACTGTCCAAATTAAGAGTTCAAGCTATAATATCTTTTTCAGTCATTTATACACAAACGTGCTGCCTGTTGTTGCGGTAGGATTCTGGTAAGTTGTTTGTATTTGAGGTAACACTTGTTTAAGGAGTGTTTTGTTAATTTGTAACAGCTCATTAGTTCACCGACAGCTTGAATAACTATGGCATTCAATAACTACGGATAGCATCGAACAAGCCTGTTAGTCCTGATGAGGGAGACAGGAAAAAACAACCTGATTGTTGATTTGAACCCACTGCAAAAAGCCAAACTCATATATTTTTATTAAAAAAAAAAAACATAATTTCTGTTATACTGCATACATTTTATTTGACATTTTAAGCAAAGCTTCCCGTTGGCAATGTATTAGTCTCTGTTTTATTCAATTATTTGCTTTGATACTGGAGGCCTAGCACTTCAAGAAAACAGTATCTCTAAAATGACAAGACTTAGATATACAATGTGTCTTGCCTTTATATAACAAAAAAAAGGTTCTTGCCAACAGTTTCTATTTATAATTGGTGTGTACAGCAGTGTGCGTTGGGTAGGCAGCAGAGCTTTATAAAGGTTGCTTGTCCTCCCAATTCATAAGCATGTCATCTGAATGTACGTCACATACTCCCACTGTTAACCGGAGGTGACGCAGTTCTTGTGTTGCACTAAATCCACAGAGTTTCCAGACTGATCAGTTCACTTTCTACCGTACATTTGTCAGGTGGCTGACTTGAAGGCTGTCTGACCTGAGCTTTGTTAGCTTTCATTTAGTTGAGCACAGCTGTCCCTGTGTAGGCGCCATTAATGTAACCGTAGCCTACTTCTTACTCAGGTTTGAATAGAAATTGAGGACGCCCGTCATGACTTTTGCTCCTAGCAAAGAATGTTTATGTTTCCATAGCCCATAGGTGGCACATCATCGATAAAGGCCATCTTTTAGAGATTCTTGCTTTCCAAAGAATTGTGACCTGATTTTATTTATTTTGTCTTACAAAGAACAGCCCTATACTGCCAAACTTCAGTTTTCTTCAAACGTAACTAAACATAGCTGACATGTTCCTCGGCTTTACAGTCCTCGTTCTCTGTCAGGAGCAGGGTGTCCAGTATTACACTGCCTGAGGACTGTGTTGGTGCTTGCCGATGCCTGAGTGGGCTTTGGTAGCTTACTGGTCCAATGCCATTCTTCATTCCCCTCTTCATGAACAGCTTTGAATTTTCTGCCATAGAGGAGCGGAAGGAGATTCGCGCCAGGTTTCTCCTCCTATTGTTGACCCTGGTAGTCCTCTCAAGAACATTACTGCCACTGCTACTACTGCTGTAGTCACACGTGATGTATCGTGTGAATGCTTGTCGGAATGTCTTGTTAAAGAGGGTGTAGACCAGCGGGTTGATGCCCGACGACACGTAGCCCACCCACACAAAGATCTCCATCAGTCGGCCAATCACACTGGCATCACAGCCGGAGCAGAGCACTGAGGTGATATTGGTGATGAAGAAAGGGCACCACATCACCACAAACAGAAGGAATACTATTCCCAGTACCTTGGAGGCACGCTGTTCATTGCTTAGATTTTGCATTGACTTCTTGCCGAAGGTAGAGAGACGTCGAATCGGCATGTCCTCACCGGTGATTGGGTTAATGGTGGTGTTTGGATTCCCTGGTGTCCTCTGAAGTCTACCCTCGAGCATAGACAATGTGTCTGTCAGTGGGGTTGCCACAGGCTGCTCCCTCTGGAAGACCGTGGCAACAGTTGGTCGAGTGAAGCGTTGAGTGACCTTTGACCTTAGCAGATACACTTTCTTCCGCAGGACTTGAATGGTAAGCAGATAAATAACCATCATGATGGTTAAGGGAATGAAAAAGGCTGCCATTGACCCAAACATGATGAACTCGCGAAAGCTGTCCGGTCTCAAAAGGCAGGTGTGGTTGCTGTTGAAGGTTACATTGTTTGGAAGAGGATAGTTTCTCAGACCTTTTATGGGGATTGGGATAGCAATACCTGTGAAAGATAGTAAAGTAGTTTTAAAATATTTAAATGCTTCAACACATTTCAATCATTTCAGGATAACCAGTAGAATTCGTAGATTTTACTTCAGCAACCCTCTTTGGACAATGATAAATAACAAATGTGGGTGCAGCCTCAAAGAAGATTTTAGTGTTGTGTAATTGTCATGGTCATGAAATGGGAAACTATATGCCCCTCAGAAATGAATTTCTGACCGGTACACAGGTTTGAAAAATATGTATCCTAAAAATTCTCTTTAATCTTTATAGATTATGATGAGGAGCTCTTGTCTTTTACTACAATGAACTTCCATTATATTCCCTCCCACCTCCAAAAGAGGCTCAAAGCATTGCTTTAAGTCTGTCTGCAGTGCTTAATCTACCACTGAACCTTATGTCTTTTGTTCGACTCCTTAAAGCAGTGATCAAACACTTCACACTTTGTAACTTGACACCTTATTTGAATTGCGGTTAGATAAGTGAATGCTTACCAATGGATATTAGCCATACCAGTGCTATCTTGGCCATGGCTTTAGCCCTAGATTTATATTGGCTATGCTGGATAGGCTTCTTGATGGCAATGTACCGGTCCAATGAAATGGCACACAAGTGCATGATGGAAGCAGTTGAGAACAAAACATCCAAGAAGAGCCAGATGGGGCAGAGGAACTCTGGAAGAGGCCACCCAGAATCTAAGCAGAAAATGACATAGGGAATGTTAATTGAAGCAAGAAAATACACAACAGATACTGTTAGACACGTTTTTGAAAGCTCTCATTTCATATGTAAAGCTCGTTGAGAAATGGCCATTTTGACTAAATGTCTCTTGTATGTCGGTCAGTCTTAGCAAGCCCTTTAATTTTGTGAAAACAGTCAGTATTGTGATGCACCCACAGCACCAGTATTAGAACCAGCTCTCCTATTAGAGTTGCTATTTGTTTATTTCAGCAAAGAGTGTCCTGGAAAAGCACTTCTTTTATGGTGTTGAAATTGTTGCACTCTTGTGGTGGATGACCAGAAGAATCCACTTACAGTAATTGTTTATTTTGGATACCAGGCATGAAATTGATCAAATTGGGCTGACTGCTTCCCTGTTACAAATAGCCAAGTTAAACATGTGGTTGTTGGAAATGCCCCTCAAAGTTGTGCCTAGGATGTACTGTAGAATTTACCTGAAATGTTCAGCATTAGCTGACACAGTTAAACAACAATTACAATTACTTACAATTGTCTGAAGATAAAACATCTTTTTTTGTATTGTGAATGCCTAATGGCCACAATACACCTTTGAGGAACACAGATACAACCCAATTTGCAATGTTTAAGCATTGCTTGAAAACAACTATGTGTGGGTAATTGTAGTAAAACAGCTAAATTATGCGCACCTGTGAAAATACCGGGAAAACGGAAGAACCAATATGAGTCAACTCGGTGTGTGTAGTTTTTTTTTTTTTTGGAACGTTGAATTAGCATGTCCGGTTCAAGGTCTATGTTTGGATTGGCCGTTTTTTAACATCTTGTTATAGTTTACTCTAAGGTGTTCCGTTCCACCAAGTGTCACCATATAATGTTCCAACTTAAGTCATTGCCTAATCATCATTTCACAAACCAATGACAGCAATTGCATTTGAGATTCTTAGATTTATAGTTTTATAATGCCATCCTGCCATTCCCATGAACTGAAGATATTGTTTAGATTGTCATTTATTCCATAGTTGCATGGCAGAACACCTGCCGTAGTTATTGTGAAAGCAGTGGGGGGCCCAGAGGTCTCAGCTTGTGAAAGAGAGCGTGCTGTAAAAAAATAACCTTTTCTTTTCAGGAGCCTAATATGAATTTAGTCATACATGGCAACAGGCTGCCACCGAAAATCAGGTTAGCCTGAGGATATTGAGGTTAGCCCTAAAGTTTGTCTTACATGGCACACCTTTAAATGGAGGCTCTTAATTTTCACATTGGGAATTGTACACTGTACAAGTTTTTTATCTGCTAAACAGACTAAAATGTTTGTCCTGAAGGTTATGGTCCCTTAAAACTGTCATGAAAACTCAACATTTAAATCTTTCTTCTCCTGTTTTATTGCCTTCAGCAGTGTTAGGAGATGTTTACAGACTAAAGGTGTTACATGCTGCAGGTGTATGGTTTAATGTGCTGACCGACAGGTGGCTATAAAAGGCTGCAGTATTGTGTCTTGCCTATACTGAGGCATTTGGTTGATCGTTTGACTAGGCCTTCTATTCTTAGCCTTGGCAGGGCTGTCTGTGGGTCTTAGATTTACTCTGCTGAGAAGGCCTATTAACGACTGTGTAAACACTAAACATCATATGTGTGCCTTGTGACTTCTTCCCGTCTTTAAGCTTATGTGCTCCGTTGTAACTAAAGAACGTAAAAAAAAAGAAAAAACTTTGCAAAAACACTCTTTGGTACACTTTCTGACACTGTTCGTTGCATGCGCACCAGTGTATTGATTAAGTAACGTAGTAATAATTTATATTCTCTGTCACATTGCTTTTACCTTGGTTTATATTTGTCACTTTCTGTCCTCTCTTCCATGAGAACAATGAATCTTTGCTGGAGGAAAGTACTCAGAGTTGTGTTCTACTTTGTGTCTCGTTGAAATGTCAATTATACTAATTCGAAGCTATCACTGTGCTCATGCAGACTAAGTTTAGAAGTTAGGGGATTTCTACGCTGCCTTTATATAAGGCTTAAAATGGGCCTTGATAAAATGGTTTCACTAGCAAAATTGTGCTTACAGGGGAACATACTTAGTTAATGGCCACTGTCTAGTTAATTTGCTTCAAGTTGACACAATCTTAGGACAGACTCTTTCCGGACACATTCCCACTTTTGCTTTGTTTGTGTTCACTCCATGTGAATGAGCGCAGATCTTTTATTAAGAGTAACAAATCCGTTTTCCTATTTAACGACCGTCCACATTATACACACTGTGATGCATTTAGCTGGTAATCAACTGGGCAAGGTTGGTGGTACGGCACCTGTCCTTTTGGTAAAATGTTAAGTGCACAGCGAACAAGCACAATTTAATGTAGAACTTGTATGTTGGATGCAGCCGAGCTAAGTGCAAGCATTTATGGACCAATATAAGCATATTGGCCAGCAATTAGATGACTGAAAACTGTCCGCAGCTGACACCCATTAGAATTCAAAGAAAAATGCTAAAGTGAGCCTAATTTGTTAACTTACTGTAGAGTACAGTGACGAGAGCGATGGGCATTACTAGGAGCCCTACCAGCAGGTCGGCAACCGCAAGTGACATCAAGAAGTAGTTGGTGGCGTTCTGCAACTTCCGCTCCAGCGACACGGCCAGTATCACCAGGATGTTGCCCCCGATAGTAGGGATGATGACCATGACCATGAGCAAGGCGGCCCATTGCAGTTGCAGAGTCCCGGTTCGCACAACAGGCCCAGATCCATTGAGCACCAGTGAAGCCGCCTCTGGCTGGGACATACTGCTGCGTTTGGGACGGCTGGCCTTTGCACGGGTCTGCACTCTGCTCTGACTACCTCCGGAGGTTTGGTCAGCATTGTCACTGGGTCCCGCGGGCAGTGCCACAGGGCTGGACTGGGCAGCTCAGGGATTGCACACAGGATGGCACATGTCCCGGCACCCCTCTGCAAATTAGGAATCACCCCACTGCCCTCAAGTCCTACCTCTTCTGAAGAAAAATAAATAACAATGCTTCTCGATGGACTTGCTCTCAAAACCCTCGTGCTATAATCCAAGACTCAATGGTGTTCCACAGCCTGCCTTGAAAAACACTTTTTCTTCTATTGGTCGAGGCATGCCATAAATGATCCCGGGAACGATTGGTTTCTAGTAGAAGAGACAAAAAAGGAAGTGTTACAATCTTATCTCTTAGTGTTCCAATAAACATTTGGCTACGCTAATGATGATTGTAATTGATGACAACAAATATTGTTTTCCTGTACGGTCATTATTACTCCTTCCAGACCATGGCCTAGTGATTAGCCAAGGGAGTGATAATCAGTTTTAGTCAAAGATTATATTGTGTGTTTACACACCATACATTTAAATCTTCGTAAAACAGTTATCATTTATTATGTTAATTGTTTTCAATTGAAATCTGGCTGTTGTAAGAAATATAATTCTAGAAAATGTTGAGAAAAATGGCTCACAATAAACCTAGATGTGTGAAAAATGAAGTAAATCTTAACAATCCTAAAGTGTGAATTTAAAAAAAGGTAGGCCTGTGTGTTATTTACTCTTGATCTGCTAACAGACAAATATGTTATTTTTCAGTTTAAAAATGGTTAGGTTCGTCTTCCCTTTGTACATTTATGAGTGAAAAGGACTGACAGGATCAGACTGGTCACTTTTCAATAATTTAAAAGCAAATTCCTTTCTACTCTTTAAAATGGTCACCTACATGTTTATCCTCATCAACGATTTATCTGTATCTTTGAAATTATAAAGTGAATTACGGTATAGTTTTTTTATGTCTTACCTTATTCTAACAGAACAATGTCTGTGCTTGTTCTTGGTTTGTCCTTTGTTTTACCAGCCGTACTTTCCTAGCTTCTGTGTCTTCTTTTAAACATGAAATACCTTGTTTCTTGAATGAGCTCTGCGGGTCATGACAGAACAATCTTGAAAATATTTTTGTTTTTCTCATGCTCTTATATCGGCCGGCACCTAAATCCCGATTATCACACCCAAGTTCCTCCCCTTGGCTGAAAAAGGTGACTGCTATCTTGCATCAATTCGTTCCATGCTGTTATATTTGGTTGGACCCCAGCTTGTTTGAAGAACCCCAGTCTGGATTGCATCACCTACCGGGATCACAGGTTTAAAACTTTCAGATGTGCTGTCTCCCCTTTTCTCCCGTTTCCACTCACTTGCTTTCTCGCTGCGCTCTGGTCATCTTGTACATTCTTGCTCTCTCCCATACCTCCCCTCCCCTCGTTTCTCTCCTGCCCGTGAGTGAGGCTCAGGAGAAAACAGCTGAATGTCTTTGAGGTGGCGGTTTGCCATGGGTTCTGGGAGGTAATTCCCTTCGACACAGCCGACCTACTGTTTATATTTGTCATTTTCTGTCCTTTCTTCCATGAGAACAATGAATCGGTGCTGGAGGAAAGTACTCAGAGTTGTGTTCTACTTTGTGTCTCGTTGATAGTATAGCATTTTATCATTAAGACCACTTTAATTTTTTTGTTTTTAGTTGCAAACTAGCCGTGTATTGCTTCCTGCATTGTGCTTGGGACTGCCGTCCCTGGCATGTAGAATATTGGCAGGAAAGTTTTCTCATATCATGAAATCTTTCAACATATTTGAGGGAAACTGGCAATAGCCTTGATAAATTGTCTCTTGTCATGTCTTCCAAAGGCATTCCAACTATGGCAAATCTGAATGATATCTCTGCGTTTATTAAAGCAATGGCCAGAAGACCACCCCTTCTCTTTGTTCCTTTAGTGGGGAAGACCTTGATGTTTCTAATCCTGTGTTGTAAGGGATGTCATAATCACACTCTACTTATGCTGAGCCACTGCTGCCGACACCACTCAACAAAAACATTTAACATTGTGATGGATAGATGAATCATTGAGAAAAAAAAAAACATGACACAATTTTCCGAATTGTGCTTGTAGTACCAGTTTAAAAAATAAATTGGTAATGAATTGTTAAACTTTCAATTTTTGGTATCACGGTCCGATACTCTTGTGCCTTAGCTACACGTCTTGTACAAAGGATAGGTGTCTAAAGTAAGCCTTCATGTTGCTCTACTATATGAACTTGTTAAGGCTTACAGCCTAGTTTTATATTAAATGTTTAGCTTTGAAAGTGTAACCCAAACTAAAACCCCATCCGTCATAAGTCCTGTGCATGTGATTTCAAATCTGACTTAGTCAAAAAGGGTATGTATTTTTGTAGTTAAAAAATGGCTACTTAGATCTTGTTTTCTCTTACATAAAAGAGGAAACATTCTTTGAGGAATGTTCTTGTACTTAAAAAGCTTTTTTTTTCTTCTCAATACCAAAGTTATATGATAAAATGCCTGCAACACACTACTATGTTTTGCAATAGTTCTCTGACCACAAATCATGATTAATAGAAAAATATTATTGGTAGTATTATATAAAGCCTTAACGCATAGTTTTAGTGATTATATCTTGAATTACTTGTCATTGTTAGAGACCATGCACATATTTGGTCTACTTAAGAAAGGCTACATTTACCAGGTGCTTTGGCAACACATTAACAGACTAACAAAAAGCAGACTGATTAAATCTGCTGCTTTCGGTGTCCTTACATTATGAACTGCATCTCGATTACAATTTCATCAAGTCTTTCTAATGGGTTATCCATAAGTTCTTCCTCTTTGTCTCTGTGTCCAGGCTGTAAACCGATGCTTGGACCAAAAAAAAAATCCAAAATGTTGCAAGGGTCTATGTTTGGCATATGTTTCGTTACTGCTTTTATACAAAATTTTAGTGCAAGAAACCCTTACCCGAAAGCCAATATTAATAGACACCGGTCTGTAAGCCCTGTCTTACCTACATTAATGCAAACAATAATATGTTGCCACCCCTTAAAACATCTAGGGAAAATTACTTTTTTGGTCCTCCAACAAAAAACATACATTTTTTCAACTGTGTTTTAAAATTTTCTATAAATACATTCTAGCTGGACTAATGGGGATGAATCGACTAATTCACCGGGCCTTCACTAAAGACGGAGACTGTGTGGGATACACTTGAAAGCTTCATTAATTTACAGACTTGTGGACGTTGACTGTAAAACTTTCTGAGTGTAGGTGAAAGCAAAACGGAGCTTTCCTTTACTGTCTGATTACAGCTAGTGACTGATGTGTTCAGTCCTTCAGTTCCCAGGTTGTTTGCTTTTACAACTGCTTTCAGGGATTTTGAGCTATGGTAAAAGGCCTCAAATCATTGTTTTTCCCCGTTCAATACTGCTTGTTGTAAAGTGATCTGAGTATGTCTAGAAGTTTACCCCAGTGGGAGCATCTCGTTTTTGAAGTTGACTTCATGTGGCGTTTTTGTGATGAAAAGGAGAACCGCAGAAGGATTTGTAGTGTGGACAACGAGGCTACTCGCTGGATAGGGCTCAGGAGTCTTTTATATGGGATTGATTTACCACCAATCGTTTTTTGGGTGAAAGAGATTAGAACAAGACTGTTGTACTCCCAGTTATTTATAACTGGAACCTTAACCTTTCTGAGGAGTCGATAGTACAATCTCTACAATCTGCCCGCCTTTCAGGCCCAGGCATAGTTGGCTTATCCGCACATGCCTTTCACAACAGGGCGGCAATGTAACAATACAAGTTCAGATATGTCAATTTAAACGTGCGTGCGTGCGTGAGCGAGCTTGTAAGGCACTCTTTTAACGCTGCGATGAAAATATGTTTTTGGTCTTAAACATTGAGGTATCAACTATTAAATAGATATAAATTGTTAGAGGGATGACGATAAGCTATCTCACATCACTTCAGTATAAGACGTAATAAAAAACGTAGCGGCTGCCATTGACTCCTGGAAAAAAAGCCACAACACCAGTAGAGATGAGCCGTCAATAAATAAAGCCCTACATTCTAAATATAGCTAACTAGGTTTTGACTGTGTAATGCTTTGTCTGAGCAACAAGTATTACATATTATTTATTATTATAACATATAAGCATGGCTACTGTTCCTAGATTGGTTCGTTTGGGTATTAACCCAGATTGAAGGGGAAAGCAAGCACTTAAGTGAATTTGGATGTGCCCTTTTATTGCCATTCCAGTTGAACCAATTTAATTCAGATCAAATCCTTTTGCTTAGAGGAATGGCACCAACGTTATCGTGGCAGGCATCCAATAGATTGTTATCAGTTAAAATCAGGTTTTGGTTTCCGTTGGATTGCATGAAGCTGTTTCCACACCTCAAGCCCACCCTGCTGTCTGCATTTTCTGGCCTCACTTTGTCCAAGCAGGGGAGGTGACAAAAGTGGGGCACAGTGGTAGGAAGGGAGGCAAAACGACCATAATCACCTTGTGTAAACTGTTTAAAGAGTTCGTCTTGACACAGCTGTGTAGACTTGGAGTTTGCGAAAGTCTCCGATTCAGAAAAGGACCATATGGGGGGCTTCTCTAGTACAACGGCGGTGGGTCATTAGGGAGCTGAGAAAGTGTTTGGGTGAGGGCAAGGATAGTGCCTGGCATTTACCTTTGTAACAACATACAAGTTCAAGAAGTTGGCAGTTGCAGGGGTTATCTAGCATGTTATCTTTATCCAGGAAGCACGAAGTCATTTTGCTGAGATTTATTAAATGAGATGTAGAATTCTTTCCATCTGAAACTGGAGGTAAAACTCTGATAATCAGTAGCGCGCTAGTTGTCCTAATGGGTATGTTACATTTTGTAATGTTTTACGGGAAACAAAACACATGCATTGACGTTTCTGCATCCACCACCTAATTAGGCTTACCTTAATGTTCACTCAACAACTCATGGCCTAGGGGAAATACCTACCACCCAGCTGATACCCAGAGCGGTGCCGTTTTACAAGAGGCCAAAGATTCTAATCTCGCCTAATTGCTGGGGACACGGTTTTTCTGCTCTCTGCTGGCCCTCTTCATGCCCCACCTCAGCAAAGTGCATTTGGATTGGTTTTCAATTCATAAATCCTGGCTTTTTGTTTACACTACCCAGTTTCACTCTCCTGAAATGCATTTAAAGCATTGTAGCCAATATTCAGAGGGTATTTGCTAAGGCCAATTAATTATGTTTTAAAGACTGCAATGCTGGTGTCTGGTGGACTTTGATTTCTTGTAGAAGTGTGAGGCATCTGTTGCCCAAATGATGGTGACCTACAGTATTAGGGCAACCCTGTTGTGTTTGGGAATGAGCCAAGCAACCACCCATTGCCCTGATTTGGCCCGCTGTTCATTTGGGAGTCCTTTGTGCTGTGAAAGATTAATCCCCTCAACCCCCGTATCTTAAATCAGTTCAATCAAAGGAAACTTGCCGTGTCTTTAAGTAACACTAATATCAGTGTCAGGTTTAGAAGGTTTAACTCCAAAGTTTACATCCTTTATTGTTCACAGAATGAATGTACTCCTTTCTAACCCTTCTCTCGCTCAGGACCCCAGAGCAGTGCCCCAGTGTGGTGTCTCTGCTGTCGGAGAGCTACAACCCCCATGTGCGCTGCGGGGCTGCCATGGCTCTTGGTATCTGCTGTGCTGGGACGGGCAACAAGGTAACTGCATCCCCTCTTTTCCTAACCAGCTCTTCCTGACTCCTTTGAATATGCTACCTCACTTCCCACATACTTTTTATGCTTGGACGGGAGAGGTATCTTAAATTAAGGGGGCTCATAAAAAATAATTATGAAACTTCGAGAAGGTCACAACGAAGGTTTGAATTGAGGGGTCTCGGTTGGAGAATTTTAAAGGTAGTGCCACTGCCATGGCTTTGTAACGAAGGGGGCTGATCACTCCTCTTGCGTGCTCCAAGCCAAGTCACAGCTCATTAGACGTGAACCCCGGTGTGCTAGGAGAATGTTCTAGGCTGGACCAGCCTGAGGGGAGCGCTCCAAAGCTTCACAGCCAGTTCCCTGCTTCAGGGAGAGCCATGGTGGTGGGCTGGGAGTACTGGGTCATCTTCAAGAGCCATGGTGGTGTGCTGGGCGAACTGGGTCATCTGTTTGACCATGAGGTACATGGCTCATTATGTATACACCCCAGGTCTTCGGAAATGTAGGTGACTTTGTTTTTTCTCCTGTTGCACGACTGTCAACTGCAAACAGAAGGGTTTATGTTATGCCCATTTTCATTACCAATTTGTCAGCGTCAATATTATGTTACCGTCATGAATAATAAAAGATGCAGTTCTTCAATGGGAATTATTCCACCTGCATGGAAATATCGAATATGTTATTGACGTTTATCCTTTTTAAATGCCTACGTCTGCGGGAAAAAGATGTAGTAAACAGAGTGTAAATAATATTGTGTTCCGTCAGCCTTTTTCCATGCCGGTTAAAACACAATGTTTCTGGAAAGCCCTTAGAGCCCCATGTGGTCCAGTGCATTGAGGGCCCTATGCCCTCATGGTCTGTATCAGCTTGACCCGTCAACTAGACCTGACAGCAAACACACTCCATTCAAACCACCCACAACCAATCAGGAAGAGGATGTGGCCTATCGCTGTTGTGCTCATATTCACACCCAGACGTATTGAACCTCCGCTCAGTCTCCACACCTCGGTCCGCAACTCTGAGGCTCGAACGCTGTTTATTTTCCTTCCCCTTCGTCGACCTCGTTTGTTACTCTTTTCTCTGCAAAGCGGGCGCCTCTCTTAGTCAGACTGGCATGGGTTACAGTCATTACCCGAGCCAGGGGAATGGAGTGATCAGGGAAAGAGGAGAGCACCGGGCCCACTCGCTCCTCGCTAACAGGAACACGGGAGGAAACCAAAGAGTCTTGGCCTTGGAAGTCCATTCCACGCCGGAGACTAAACTAGAGAAGACTGTTGCGGGTGGTGCTGTTTTTTTTCAACTCTGTTCAAATCCCAGCAGCAGTCGCCAGACTATAAATAATCCACCTGGTTCGTGTTTGCAAACCTCCGTCTGGCTCGCACAACATGATTAATGATCCGGCTGGAATGTTCTCGTTGCATGAGGTGCCTGCATCCTACCAAGCTTGTTTTCAGGAGGACTTCTTGTGGGCATTCCACCCATCCCAGAGGTGACAGTGGGACCGGTCTCTGGCCCTGTCCACCCGTTTCCGTCCTGGCTCTGTTCGGCCCACCCTCGCACCCTCGTCGTCCAGGTGTCTGTGCCAAGCAGCCTTGGTGCCTCTCCAGGCCAGCGCTTTAGTGTTAATACCTCGGAGAGCGGTGTTCTAAACGTTCCCCCAGAGGACCCTGAGCGGGCCAGAGAGCTGTCTGTTTATCCACTTCACCCTCAAGGGGCCAAGGCTTATCCTGTTCAAGAACTACAGAAAGGAATCGGCTCATGTCAAGTCGGCCAATTAAGTCCATTTGTCAAGTGGCTCTGGAGCGCTTTCTGAGTAAATGGATGTCAAGTGTTTTTATTCAAGTTCTTTGTTTCTGTCTCTCTCATAACAGGAGGCCATCAACCTGCTGGAGCCCATGACCAACGACCCGGTGAACTACGTCAGACAGGGCGCCCTCATCGCCTCCGCCCTCATCATGATCCAGCAGACCGAAGTCACCTGTCCCAAGGTAGGTGGAGCCGAGCGACACACATGGGGTCCCCCGTCGCTCGCGGACGTTGAGGCGTCCTGACTGTGGGGGCGGGTTTGTTTCCACTCCGAGGCCGATGGTGCTTAAGGGATGACGTGCATGGGCACCGCTTGAAAGAGATTCCTGAGCGTCCTGACACCCTGCAGGGCTGACGGGTGGTTTATAATGGGAGAGCGAGGCACACAGAGGGCAGCGAGGGAAGTACACGGCAGACCCAAGACGTTTGGCAGACGCGACGCTGCAGCACTGCCCCTCCCCCCCCTTTGGTGTTCAGCAGCCAATACCTGTGTAATAAGTGCCAGACCTACTTTTAAGATCGTGCTGCACTGTCCCGACAACCGCCCCCAACCCGTCTGTCATTCTGTCCCCGCCTCCTTTGGATAACTGTGCGAGAGAAGGGGTTGGTTCTGTTGTTGTGGGGGGAAGAAGCTTTGCCACTGTTTATGTGAAGGTTGGCCTGTTTAATCTCCAACCCTCCATTCTGTGTTGTGTTCACGCGTGTGTCAGAGAAGGTTAGGCGGAGTGTGTTTTCGGAACGTGAGGGTCGGCCTGTCACCTGGACCTCCTTTGTTCCCCACCTTTCTCCAAATGTCCCCCAGCGCTTGTAGGGTCCACTTAGAAGCTGACATGGCCCTCCGTATGTATCGGCTGCTTTCTCCATTAGCCTGCTATAGGGGAGTACCCGATGTGCCATAAGACCGGCTCTGAATAGGTTTGGCGTACCTTCTCCTTTAGCCTCTGAGCTCACGTTCTAAGAAGAGTTGAGGGAAACGTCAAAGGGACAGCAAATACTAACACTTGAAAGTGTCACTTTGAGGGTGGCTGTCATCCCGCTCTTTATGTGTGTATTATACGGGGCAGTATGTGTCTCCCAACCTAATGTCAGCCTAGTGTGTGTGTGTGTCTCTGCACGCAAGTCTCAGTCACAGCCACTGTGTGACCTTGACAAAAGGTGGGAAAGACATTGAGCTAATTTCCTTTGAAATCGGCAGACTCTGCCCATATCTTTGAATTGTGGGCAAAGTCAATTTTTTATTTAATTAAATATATATTTTCCAACCCCAATGACTGTATTGATTGTGAATGGGAAGATTGATGCCTTCTCCATCCAAACCAGAATATCAAATGTCCGACTCCTCGTGTGTTTTCTCCTCTCCCCCACAGGTGAACCAGTTCAGGCAGCTGTACTCCAAAGTCATCAACGACAAGCACGACGACGTCATGGCCAAGTTTGGGGCCATCCTTGCCCAGGGCATCCTGGATGCAGGTCAGCCGAGTGTCTGTGCTCATACACACGGACAGTTTCTAGATCATCATAGAACTGCACAGATGTACAGTTTGTAGATCATCACATAGAGAGCTAATGACCTTGACATTCCTCCCTCACAAACTTAAGGGCACGACGCCATACATCCCATACACCCAGATGCCCATCCAGTCATGCACTGGCTGGATCTGTGATCTCTGGGCGGGATCATGTTGAGGTGCATTAGTGAGCAGACGTCCAGCACAGCCACATGGCTCCCTCCCCTCCCTCTGCGGTCATTACGGTGGGAGGAGTGGCCTCACAGCATGACTGTGACCACGCGGCGAGTCGAAAGCCGCTATAATTGGAGAACACAATCAGAAGCAGCATAGCTTTCCATAAGGTATTCGTTACTAAGTAGGAGGGCCTACACAAGCATTCAGCGATGAGAAGCTTCTTAAAAGCGGAAGGCAGACTTGAGGTGAAAAGTGCTCGCCCTGGGAACGTGTTCACTGGGAGGATGACGTGTTGTTGCACACGTGGAGTAAACCGACGAGGCTGTATTGAATGGTGCTGATGAACCTGTGTGCCGTTACAGCCATGCTTTACAAATCTACATTTTACCATCTTACTATTTCTCAATGCTTACTCGGGAGTCGAGAGGGACCTGAGCTGTGACACTCTATATGGAAAACAGATCCAGTTTAGGGATAAGCTGCTCATTATAATGGCCAAATGACTGCTCATGTCACTACTGTTAGTTGTGCTACTCTTGAAGGATGAGGTTAGGGTGTAATGTATTTACACAGTGACAATGTGGCCACATCCAGTACCATGGCTCCAGTGAAGGGAAGAGAGGAGCAGTGTCTCTGGTGGCCTCCGGCTGTGTGAATGAGCCTGCTGCCTGGTGCTGAGTGAGCGCAGGCCAAGGCTAATCATATTCACTAGGACAGGCGGAAGCCATTAGTGCTCCTCTGTATTCTGATCTCTGGGGCTCGTTACCAGGGATTTACACCCAAAACCTGGGCCTACACATGCTCGCTCTCTCTTTCTCTCTGCGTTGCTGTGTTGTTTTGTTTCTTTCTCTTTCCTTCTTTCTTTGTCTTTCTTTCTAACTCGTATCTCACACACTCCCTTCTCAGTCCTCCTCCTCTTCATTCATGTGCAGCAGTGACGCCCGTCACCGTTCCCCGTGCTCTCCTTTGGGGCCCAGTTCTGTTCTGCTCTGATGGGGTGTGTGGGTTGTCCTTTCGCTGTCTTTACCCCCCACAGCAACAAGCTGTTGGCATTGTCACCCAAAACCCACTGTTCTTTCTAAGGACCATCGCGTCTCCCTCAGGAATGCCAATCGGGGTACTTTAGGGTTAGAGCAACTCCTCCACCGCTCTCCAAAGCTGTCTGACTTTTAAGAGTGTCATTAAAGCGGGCTGTACGTGTGACTCACCCCTGTAGCCCGTAAATCCACCGCTTCAGGAAGCCAGGAGTCACACGAGGGTGTATCAGCAGACCTCTCACCCAGGCCCGGCTGGGATGACCTCAGACAGCGAGGCGAGGGCCGGCAAGCAGAGGGCAACTGTGGATTTGACCCGGGGAGCCTGGTTGAATAAGAATCCCATTGCATGTCTGTTCACTCCCTACTAACTCATGTTTTGGCAGGGCCATTTTGTGTACAGACAGTCCTCCCTATCCTGGCTGATTCACCGTGTTTCCTGGTGTGGAGTCACTCCCTCCATCCATCCGTCTCTCCTCCCTGTGTGGCCCCCATGGGGTCAGGAGGGCTCTGTGCTATGGGCCACTACTCCCCCCTGACCCCTCCGCTCCCCGTTCACACAGGCTAGGCTAAGCTGCACAGATAGGAGACACGCACACGGCCGGGAGGGTAGGAGGGCTTTACTGTCACCAGCGGTGCCAGACCATTGTTTCCACGGCATTAGTTCTTCTTTTGGTCTGTCTTCTAATCTCGTTAAGTTAAAAGGTCATAAAGGACGACTGGAAATCCTTGTGTCCTACCCGGCTGTGGATTAAGAGGAATGACTGGGATGAAGGGCACCGTGCCCTGGGAGGGCTGGGAAGCCTCTGCTCCTTTCCTTATCCTCCAGCCCCTGTCCTTAGCTTCCCCTTCCTCCTGGGAAGATTGTCCACCACAATGAAGGGATTAATGGCGAGTGTCTTTAAGCAGCACAAAGGGAAAGATAGACTGGCTCTGACTGTTTCCTTCCCCTCCCCTCACAGGGGTCACAGCCCTCTGACGGGACTTCCTTCTGCTCTCTCTGCCCCCAGGCGGCCGCAACGTCACCATCTCTCTGCAGTCGCGCACCGGCCACACCCACATGCCCTCGGTGGTGGGCCTGCTGGTCTTCACCCAGTTCTGGTTCTGGTTCCCCCTGTCCCACTTCCTCTCGCTGGCCTTCACCCCCACTGCCATCATCGGCCTCAACAAGGACCTGAAGGTGGGCCCCGTGTGTGTGTGTGTGTGTGTGTGTGTGTGTGTGTGTGTGTGTGTGTGTGTGTGTGTGTGTGTGTGTGTGTGTGTGTGTGTGTGTGTGTGTGTGTGTGTGTGTGTGTGTGTGTG